>SJYC01083553.1:0-26320 GCA_006408675.1 Madoqua kirkii | reverse complement strand
CATTCCATTTATCACTGTATTGAAATTATGTATTTGTAAGTCATATATTTCCCTTAATAGACTGATTTTTTTTTAGTATGTGATTTCTAATTGTAACTACACAAAATCTAACACAATATCTGGCATAACATTATATTTCACTAGACGAACATCAAACAAACACAACATCTAACATATGTCAGTTTCTATAACTTCATATATTGTAAATGAAATGCAATATTAATCCTGATGCCCTCCAATATAACAGTTTCTTTTCTATAGTTGAAATTCCATGACACTGATTTAGATTGTTTCTGTCTATGCTTCTTTTCATAAGCACTTGTATTTTATGTGCTTTCAATTACCTAAAATAATTGAGTAGCTACAATCAAACTTTAAAGTCATTACATTTTTGTTTTGTTACTTACTGAAAATAAGGATCCTGATTTATTTGAAAGCATGAAGTAAGACATAAGAAAGAGACACAGATGTCTAGAACAGTCTTTTGGACTCTGTTGGAGAGGGCGAGGAGGGGATGATTTGGGAGAATGGCATTGAGACATGTATAATATCATATGTGAAACGAATCGCCAGTCCAAGTTCGATACATGATACTGGATGCTTGGGGCTGGTGCACTGGGATGACCCAGAGGGATGTTACGGGGAGGGAGGTGGGAGAGGGGTTCAGGATGGGGAACACGTGTGCACCCGTGGCGGATTCATGTTGATCTATGACAAAACCAATACAATATTGTAAAGTTATTAGCCTCCAATTAAAATAAATAAATTTATATTAAAAAAGAAAGCAAATTTGGATTTACCAAATTAAAAAAAATTATCAAAGATTATTCAAGCAGCACTAGGCTTTCTGAATTAGTTTTATTAATAAGTCATTTCCTTCTCCAAACCTAAGAGAAAGACATATTTGGATGTCTAATCATCTAACAAAATGGTTAGATATACTTACAGTGCCTTAAAACTCGAAGCTTCTGAGGAACTCTTAACTGGTCTTACATCGTCACATCTCTTCTGTGAAATCAAATAAAGGCCAACTATGAGGTGTCATTTGTGTTCTTCTCTGAGATACCATCATAAAATATTCACCAACTTCTTTATAGGGCTTTCTCACAGACAGGCACACCAGAACACGTTCCGATTCACTGATAATAATGGGATCTGATTTCCGTCCTTGAATTTGCAGCACAGGCACCTACCTCTGAGACAGGAACACTCTGGATGTTTTCCTACATTCTTTTTCAAACACAGTGCAGATCCCTACTAAGATTTCCTTTTTCATATTCATATCATTGTTATTCATGTTATTGCAGAATTCCATGATGTCATGTAAGTAGCTACTACAACCACATGCAGTGTTTAGAGATAAGAGAGTACCAGGCAGCTTAGTGTCAACCTTAGGAGGAGAGTCAAATATAGGAAGGTACTAATCCTTTGCCTGAAACGTGGTAAGTGTTCAGTAGCTCTTAGTTTCTTTTTGCCCCCCAGCTTTTGACTTAAATTCCAGTGTTCTATTATGTAAGATTATCTTCCCCTGTAGCCTCTTTATTGAGTAGATCAGAAATAGTTTTATTTTTGCACCAACAGTTGGTCATTTTAAATTTGTGTTCTTTCCATGTTTCTTTGTTTTCTGTTCATGCATTGCCATGGATGTAGAAGGAAAAGTAGAAAAAATCAAAATTACATAATCATTTGAATAATAATTATATCTGAGTCTTCTTTTAGCTTTCACGTTCACTTTTCATCTGCATTTCAGTGGATGATAGCACTTTATTTCTACAGTAAATTTAAGAAACTGAGGAAAGTATTTTTGATAAGATTTAAATGTTGTTTTGGAGGGCGAGATGTATAAACATGGGATTCTGTGTCATAAATCAGTCAGAACTTATGACAAAGAAATTTATGTAGGGAAAAAATCAAATAATGAAATTGGATTCAAATAGTAATTGCCACAAATCATATTTGAGATACAGTCCCAAGGAAGACTGTAACCAGTAGTAGTGTGTATGTGTGTGTGTGTGTGTATGCTCACACATGCATGCACAGGCTTGGAATATAATTAGATACTAATAAACACAGTGTGTGAACACACAAACTATCAAAAAGAGTATCCAGGATCATGAGACGCTCACAGAGCAATATGTTATTGAAGTCAACTTGGAACCAAAGAATTAGCTCTGGAGAGAAGGACACTGTGTTTGTGTTTAGCCAATGCTACTAGTTAGGTTTATGTAATTTATTCTTTATTTAATTCAAGCCATATAATATAATGAGTACTAATGAATCTTCTAATTCTTAGATAGAGGGCCTTTGTCCTGAACTCCATTCTGGCCTTCTTTCAGGAGTCTAGAAGGTTAATGCTTCCTTATTCTGTACCACATTCTGGGGATGTGGAACCTTAGAAGGCTGAGCAATGAGCTGAGCTACAGGTTCTCTTCGAAGTGCAAGAAATTTAAACTTGACCATGGGCTGTTTTCATGGTCATTTGTTTCAGTTGCTCAGTTGTGTCTGACTGTTTGCAAACCCAAGGACTTCAGCACACCCGGCTTCCTTCAGTATCTCACGGAGTTTACTCAAACTCATGTCCATTGAGTCAGTGATGCCATCCAGCCATCTCATCCTCTGTCACCCTCTTCTCATTCCGCTTTCAGTCTTTGCCAGGGAACTTTCAAGAGCTTCTCTAGTACCACAGTTCAAAAGCATCAGTTCTTTGATGCTCAGCCTACATTATGGTCCAGCTGTCACATCTGTACATCACTACTGCAAAGACCATAGCCTTGACTATATGGACCTTTGTCAGCAAAGTGATGTCTTTGCTTTTTAATACACTGTTTAGGTTTGTCATAGATTTCCTGCCAAGAAGCAATCGTCTACTAATTTTGTGGCTGCAGTCACCATCTGCAGTGATTTCAGAGCTCAAGAAAAGGAAATCTGTCACTTTTTCCATTGTTTGCCCTTCCATTTGCCATGAAGTGATGGAACCAGATGCCATGATCTTAGTTTTTATAATACTGAGTTTTAAACTGGCTTTTTCATGCTCCTCTTTTATCCTCACAAAGAGGCTCTTTAGTTCCTTTTCACTTTCTGCCATTGAAGTGGTGTTATATGTATATATATATAGTCTTATATATATAATTTAGATTAGAAAAATCTACAGAAATATAATATTAGTGTGCCATAATATAAAAGTAAATATTAACAGAAGGAGCTCCATGGTAATGAGATACTTGACACTCTATATATCCCAGCACATAATGCTCAGGAAATTATAGGAACTCACTGCTACGTCCACAATGAAATCCGTTAAATGTGACAGGCCCATTCATAATTATGTCTTTGCACATGCTTCCTGAAAAGCCATTTTTTCTTCCTTCTTTGAATCTGTCTACCTACTTATCTCTCCATCCTTTATCTATCATCTGTTATACTCTATATAGATGAGGACATTATAAAACAGAGATAGTAAGTGAATTACCCTAAATGAGAGTGTCACAGTTAGGAATAGACTCATGTTCTACTGACATTCAAATTAGTCCCCTTTCTGGAATTTTTTTTTTTACCATTATTGTTATTGTTATTATTTTTAAAAATTTTACTGTGATGGGTCTTAGATGTGGCGTATGGGATCTAGTTCCCTGACCAAGGATCAAACCCGGGTCCCCTGCATTGATAGAGTGGAGTCTTAACTGCTAGACCACCAGGGAAGTCTCTGAATAAGTCCCATTTTACTCTGGCCTGCCATAGGAATACATAGGTAATTTATCTAAAAGATTTATCTGTGCAGATGGTGCTCTGAATGATACCCCTGCAACTTGACAGTGGGAAACATGTCATAACTCAGTAGATGCTCCATGCAGTTGAGAGTATATGTGTGTGTGTGTGTGTGTGTGTGTGTGTGTGTGTATGTATATGTATGTATATACATACATTCCCCCCACCCTCCACCAGAGTGCTCATGTATGTACTGGAAATTGAGTGAGAATCACCTGCTATAAAGAAGAACTGTCATATTTGGGAGCTTTCATATCTGAATAAGCAAACTGATATCTGTTCTATCCTTTCCTTCTATTACAATGAGGTTGTTTTTTCCTTCTAGCTGAGACCAGTCTCCTGTGTTCTGAATTTTATCCCCTTCTACCTTCACTAGAAGGATACTTTACCTTTAATTCCCCTCTCTCTTAAATGCGTGTTATTTTAGATTCTAAATCTTTCTTAAATCTTAAATCCTTCTAAAACAGACAAATAACCTTACCACAACCCCCAATCCTTTGTCAAGTCCTTACTTTCTTTTTGTTCATGGTCAAACTTAATATATTGATTGTCAACTTTTCCTCATTCCTTCCTTACACTTCGCTGCTGCTACTGCTGCTGCTAAGTCGCTTCAGTGGTGTCCAACTCTGTGTGACCCCATAGATGGCAGCCCGCCAGGCTCCCCCATCCCTGGGATTCTCTAGGCAAGAATACTGGAGTGGGTTGCCATTTCCTTCTCCAATGCATGAAAGTGAAAAGTCAAAGTGAAGTCGCTCAATCATGTCTGACTCTTCACGACCCTGTGGACTGCAGCCTACTAGGCTCCTCCATCCATGGGATTTTCTAACGAGTGGGGTGCCTTTGCCTTCTCCTCCTTACACCTCATGTCTTTCTAATCTGGCTTCTACCCTCAATACTAAAACAAACAAACAAACAAACAACAACAAAAAAACTAGTTATATGTATATATATATAGTCTTATATATATAATTTAGATTAGAAAAATCTACAGAAATATAATATTAGTGTGCCATAATATAAAAGTAAATATTAACAGAAGGAGCTCCATGGTAATGAGATACTTGACACTCTATATATCCCAGCACATAATGCTCAGGAAATTATAGGAACTCACTGCTACGTCCACAATGAAATCCGTTAAATGTGACAGGCCCATTCATAATTATGTCTTTGCACATGCTTCCTGAAAAGCCATTTTTTCTTCCTTCTTTGAATCTGTCTACCTACTTATCTCTCCATCCTTTATCTATCATCTGTTGATACTCTATATAGATGAGGACATTATAAAACAGAGATAGTAAGTGAATTACCCTAAATGAGAGTGTCACAGTTAGGAATAGACTCATGTTCTACTGACATTCAAATTAGTCCCCTTTCTGGAATTTTTTTTTTTACCATTATTGTTATTGTTATTATTTTTAAAAATTTTACTGTGATGGGTCTTAGATGTGGCGTATGGGATCTAGTTCCCTGACCAAGGATCAAACCCGGGTCCCCTGCATTGATAGAGTGGAGTCTTAACTGCTAGACCACCAGGGAAGTCTCTGAATAAGTCCCATTTTACTCTGGCCTGCCATAGGAATACATAGGTAATTTATCTAAAAGATTTATCTGTGCAGATGGTGCTCTGAATGATACCCCTGCAACTTGACAGTGGGAAACATGTCATAACTCAGTAGATGCTCCATGCAGTTGAGAGTATATGTGTGTGTGTGTGTGTGTGTGTGTGTGTGTGTGTGTGTGTGTATGTATATGTATGTATATACATACATTCCCCCCACCCTCCACCAGAGTGCTCATGTATGTACTGGAAATTGAGTGAGAATCACCTGCTATAAAGAAGAACTGTCATATTTGGGAGCTTTCATATCTGAATAAGCAAACTGATATCTGTTCTATCCTTTCCTTCTATTACAATGAGGTTGTTTTTTCCTTCTAGCTGAGACCAGTCTCCTGTGTTCTGAATTTTATCCCCTTCTACCTTCACTAGAAGGATACTTTACCTTTAATTCCCCTCTCTCTTAAATGCGTGTTATTTTAGATTCTAAATCTTTCTTAAATCTTAAATCCTTCTAAAACAGACAAATAACCTTACCACAACCCCCAATCCTTTGTCAAGTCCTTACTTTCTTTTTGTTCATGGTCAAACTTAATATATTGATTGTCAACTTTTCCTCATTCCTTCCTTACACTTCGCTGCTGCTACTGCTGCTGCTAAGTCGCTTCAGTGGTGTCCAACTCTGTGTGACCCCATAGATGGCAGCCCGCCAGGCTCCCCCATCCCTGGGATTCTCTAGGCAAGAATACTGGAGTGGGTTGCCATTTCCTTCTCCAATGCATGAAAGTGAAAAGTCAAAGTGAAGTCGCTCAATCATGTCTGACTCTTCACGACCCTGTGGACTGCAGCCTACTAGGCTCCTCCATCCATGGGATTTTCTAACGAGTGGGGTGCCTTTGCCTTCTCCTCCTTACACCTCATGTCTTTCTAATCTGGCTTCTACCCTCAATACTAAAACAAACAAACAAACAAACAACAACAAAAAAACTCAAAAAACTCCTCTTTCAGTGGTTACTAATAACCTCCAGTTTACTAAATCTAGGAGGAAATTTCCAACCCTCTTTTATATGACCTCTTGGTAACACCCAATCCTTCCTTTTGAAATATCCTTTACTCCAATCTTTCTGGTTTCTCCTTAGTCTCCTTAATTAGCTTATCCTTATTTATTCTTTCTTTGGAATGGAATAAATAAAGCTCAACTCTAGGTACTAAACACTTAAAACGTGCTCTCAGTGTCTCTAAAAAGTCAACTACTGCCACATTTATATTCTCAGTAAAGAACTTTCTTCTGAGCTTTACATTTGTTTAGCTGAGTTCTACTTGGTGCCTCAAACTGAAAATACTTCAAACTGAATTTGAATCTTTAATTCCAAATCTATTCCTCTGTTAGTGTTCCTCTCCTCAAAAAATGGCACCGATATCCATCTTGTTTAAATTAGAAACTTTCGATTCATCCTTGACGTGTTAAGCCTGGTCTGACCACCAAGATATATATGGGTTCAAAGACTGGTAATGCTCACTTTTAGGACTGCCTTTTCATCCCTTGGTTAATTTTCACAGCAGCATATGCGCTGTGCAAAGACATACACAGAAGAATAAGGATATAAGTTGCCATGCACAGCTCTCTATCACCTCCCTGATATCTCACAGAGGCACTCCAAGCTCAGTGGTCAATGTAGTCATAAGGAGAGGGGGATCTTCATCTGGTCAGAGAAGTATAAACTTTGGATTTGTTTCTCATGACATGCTGGGAAGTATGTTGCTAATTTGGGAGGAATATTTCAGTTAAAGAGCTACTTTATTGTTTACAAGAATATTCTGGTGATGCCATGGTTCCATACCTATACTTTCTGTTTGTACTGCCCTCTCATGCATCTCCTTCTCTGCTTGCATGCAATTAATAACTATGTCAAGACATTTTTACATCTTAAACTACCCTCTGTTTCCAAACACTAATCAAAGTCTGTCATCCCTTGACTGGTCTACTGTTGTTACTTTCTAATTTATCTCCCACCTAGCCTTCAATCTGTTATTTCTCTTGCAATCTTCTCTACTGAGCCTTTAAAATATGGTTAGATTATGTCATCTTTATGCTCCAAAGTTTTCAGTGTCTTTCCATTACTCTTTGTGAAAGTTAAAGTTTAAAATACAGGCTTTCCTTCTACAGGGCATTTTTACAATCTAAATTTTATAATTATAGGTTTTGGAATACTGTATTTGGAAAATAATCCATATAAATTATATAATGATAAATGTTACATAATTTATTTGAGTTGGCTACTTGTTCTAGGTTAGTGTTAGCAAAGGAGGAAAAAAAGAATTCTGTTGCTTGGGTGAGCTAGTTGCTTTCTTTGAATGATTTGTGATATCTTTTTTATAGTATTGTATTTTGTTATTGCTATAGGCAGTATTGAAGAACACTAATAATTGATAAGAAAAGGAAGGCTGTTATTCTTGGGCAAAAGATACATAAAATCAAAGCTATATTTGTATACTGGTATTTAGGTTTTTATAGCTATGTCTTCGAAGTTCTGCACTATTGGCATAAGTGGGAAAGAGGTGGCCAGTCTGGGTATAGGCAGACCTCCTGTATCAGTGGATTACTGATGGGTAAGTACAAAAAGAGGTATACCCTAAAGTGCTTTTTCTATGTGTCCCGTGTATCTTCTGCTTTTTCGGTCCAGAGCTCCTCAGATGACTCCATGCTGCTTTCAGCATGGATTATAACATTCTGAATGACTGAAACTCATCTCGAGCTATGTTTTATACTCTTAGTCTCTAAATTCCAGCTGTAGTTTAAATTGTTTAAACTCATCAGAGTCATTTCTGTCTTTGAACTATTCTCTCATATTGCTTCCCTCGTGTAGAATGTTATTAATTTCCATTTCCCACATTTTTCCTCATCCACTTGCTCCATCAAGCTCATTTCTCTTTATTCTTGAGGACCCCTTAATCATCAGTATTATGTCCTGATAGAAGCTATGTTTTAGTCCTGTCTGGGTTGGTTCAGGTTGCTATAACAGAAATTCCATAAGTGGTTGACTTCTGACAGTTCTGGAGGCCAGGAAGTCTAAAATCACAAGATCCACAGAGTCAGTGTCGGATGGGGCCCTGCCTCCTCACTAATGGCTATCTTTTTCCTGTAACCTCACAGGGTTGAAGGGGAAGGGGATCTCTCTGGAACCACTTATAACAGCGTTAGTCCCCTTCATGGCAGAGCCCTATGATTTGTTCATTTCCCATGGGCCTTTCCACCTAATATTGTTACCTTAGAGGTTAAGGTTTCAACATAGAAATTTTGGGAGAGGCAGACATTCATTCCACAGCAACTCCCTTGAGGCTAGGTTGGGTTCATCCACCATACAGCCAGGAATCCTCTGGAGTACTTCTCATATTTGTAATTAATTTATTGTAGACTTATTTAGTTAGGTTTCCTCTTTCCTGTTGCACAGTCATCTTCATGAGGCCTCTGACCTTAACTGTCTTGTTCACATTTGTATTTCTTGGCCTGATACCAAGGCTAGAGTGTTAGCGGAAGGAAGGACCAATGTAAGAATGGAAGGAAACAAGGCAGGCAGGTAGGCAGGAGCCCTGGGATACGATTTTTGTCTCGTATCTTCCTTTGATAATGTATTTTTCAGAACTTATGTGATCTTTGGTTATTGTTATTGGTTTTAATTGTTCTGAGGAATCATGATATGGTCTCAGATAATTATTGTTTTATGTATCAGGCACTTTGTTGCTTTTTGGAGAAATGTATCTGTTAAGATGAGCATCTATCTAGAACTCTGCTGTCTAATATAGGAGTCATTAACTCCTGTGGCTTTTGAGCCCTTGGAAATGGCTAGTTCGAGTTGAGATATGTTGTGATTATAAAAATACACAGTAGATTTTGAAGACTTAGCGTGAAGAAAAAATGCAAAATATCTCAATAATGCTTCTTATGTTGATTACATATTTTGGATATATTAAGTTAAATAAAATACTAAACTAACTTTGCAGTTTTTCCCTTTCTTAAATATAACTGCTAGAAAATTAAAATTACCTATGTGCCTTCATTATATCATCTTTGGATAGCACCGACTTATAGAATGCAGTATTCTTTCCCTTGCTACTATACACTGAGGAAGAAGGAAGCCATTCTGATAATGAGGTAACTGCCTTGAACAATGTTGTGTAAAGGCTTGTAAGGACTTCTATTTAATCCTTACTAGAAAAAGTAGGGGCTGACTCCCCCAGGTTATTTTGCTGTCTTTCTAATTCCTAGACAAGACACCATTTTTGAAATAGCATCGCTGTTGCCCTCCCAGAGTGTTTATAGTGTAGTTTGTTTGTTTTGTCTTGCCAGTTTCTACCCTGATAACCACCTTCTCTATATCCTCTAGATTCTAGGATTCTAGAATGTCGTTTGGAATGTTTTCACTTAAGCAAATGAAATGAAGTTTCAGACTGTGAAATAGACTGAGAGTTTTCCCAATGTGAGAGAGAGGATGTTGAAGTCAACCATAAATTATCTCACAACCAATATTAAGTTCCAGTCCTCTGAATTCCAAGAAGATGCCAGTCCATTAAGCAAACAGATGAAATATGCTTTGCTTAAAGGTTTATCTGCAGCACAGTTGGTTGTAATTCTTAATAATGAGACAAGAAAGGGAAGCTTAGGCACCTGGAACTGAAACTACACATCACCCACTTAATTATTACTGGATATTAATTATTATAGCTTAAAGTTAGAAATGATTTAATGTTCTTACAGATTTTTGGCACAGCCTTTAATTTAAATCTTGTTATTAATTTCTGAGTGTTTTTTCCCCCAAGCACCATGCTATAAAAATCTCTGTTATACATCACTGTGGTATATTAATCTGTTCAAATCTGGGTATTTGGCAGTACCCAATAACTAAAACATAGTAAAATCATAAGCCTAAAGCCTTATAATTATCACTATTATTGTTTTAAAACCATAAAACAAAATATCTAGAAATCACTGTGACAATCCAATTCCTTTAATCTTACCTGAAAAAAACTGAAGAATGAAGTGAATTGCCTAAGTGACAGAGCAAGGATTAGAACTTAAACTTTCTGACCTCTAACCCAGTGTTTTTTCTTTTGACTTCTTTTGATAGTGTATTGGTGCCAATATGTAGTGACTAGAAATACTATCATTAAGCTAGGTAAATAAGGCAGTATCCTTGGGTATGTGAAATTTAAGAAAAATCCAGAATCATTTGTGTGTGTGTGATGGCTGTGTTATGAGTGTAAAACATACCATTCTAGGAAGTAGGCACTTGTAAATATCCTTGTTTTGTTGAATATTTCTAAAAGAGCTAAAGTTTTTAGTGTTTTGTCCTTACTGTAGATATCAGGGTACAAAGAGACATTTTTGACATTCTGCCTAGGTTATCTCCAGAATGTATGTTATAATTTGTATTTATTAACATATTACATGGATAGGCTCAGAGGTTAAAGCGTCTGCCTGCAGTGCAGGAGACCTTGGTTCAGTCCCTGGGTCGGGAAGATCCCCTGGAGAAGGAAATGGCAACCCACTCCAGTATTCTGGCCTGGAGAATCCCATGGACGGAGGAGCCTGGTGGGCTACAGTCCACGGGGTCGCAAAGAGTTGGACACAACTGAGCGACTTCACTTTCACTTTCAGTCATATACACATGTATTTATTACCTAGTTGGGCTTCCCTGGTAGCTCAGTGGTAAAGAATCCACCTGCTGATGCAGGAGACATGGGTTTGATCCCTGAGTCAGGGAAGATCCTCTGAAGAAGGAAATGACAACCCACTCTAGTATTCTTGCCTGGGAAATCCCATGGACAGAGGAGCCTGATAGGCTACAAATCATGAGGTTGCAAAAGAGTCAACATGAATTAGTGACTAAAGCAAACAATGCATGAGAAAAAGTAGATATGAATTATTGAAGCTAGCGAAGAAGTATTTCTTGTTCTGCAGAGTTGGAAGAAAGATTTAAAATGCAAGGTAGAACAATAAATATTATTTTCTTAAATTAGAATGTACATTTACACTAGTTATGGAATGTTCTTAGCCATTTTCCTAAAACATGAAAAATGAATGCTGGCTCTATTGCATTTAGAAATCTTGAATAAAGCTTACTAAAATTATGTTTATCAAGAGTTGGGGATTTATTTGGTCAGCTTCTAAGTGCAAAGTAGTCATGTCCGTACCTTTGAATTTTTAGAAAAGCTATTTTAATATTTAGGAGAAAGCTCGGGTCTAATTTTGATGAATGTATAATATAAGAAAAGTTATTTTTGCACTGGGGCTCTACCCCCTCACTTGTAAAATAAAGAAAGGGAATAAGATTGTTTTCTCAACTAGGGGTGTGCAGTCCTTTAGGAAAAATGATATCTATTTATATGTATTATTTTCCTTAAAGCAATCAAATATATAATTTAAAAAGTTACTTATCCTTTCAGGTTTAAAGTTTAGAAACATACAATTAATGAGCTCCTGGCTCTGTTAGGCTCTTGATTACTGAATGAATGGCTCTCTGACACATAGAAGAGATCAGATAAGTGTGCTTGTGACTTTAGTCCTTTCTCTTAATTTGATGGCACAGTTCTAACTCCAGTGATGGTTTTGAAGATTACAGAGTTTGAATGTTATCCTTGTTATGTGCCGTTTGTTAAAGACAGAAAGCATAGGAAACATGGATGTTTAAATGATAAGACTTTGAGTATTATAATATGAGCTGTTACAAAAGGACTGTGCTTCCCATTTAAAAATAGATAGTTCTGCTGGCAAGAGTATAACAACAACAGCAAAAATTGAAATGCATAGTTGAGCTGAAAACCAAAGAGGGGAACTCCTCGGCTGCCAGAAATGAAGAGGTATTTATATTCATGGAGATGAGCAGAAACTGATTTCATGTGCCTCATGGGGGATTATAGAACCAGACATGGGAATCAATAGTTGGACACTGGGGTTAGCCTGCATGCATGCCCAGGTGATGGGTCCTCAGATCTGTATTAGGCAGACTGGAATGTGTAAGAGACACTGCTCTGTCTGAAAATGGTGAGTTAGGAACATTCTCCACCTGTCAAGGAAAACTGAAAGGAACTTGACACTTACATAAGGTTGTTAGTGTTACTTAACAGTATTACCTGTAAGGAATTAGAAACCTTGAACAGGACCACTTTCTGGGGCGAGGTCCGAAATCACATTTTAAAATATTAGCAACCCTCCCTGTTAAGCAAGATTTCCAGTCTGAGAAGTTAATGAAAAAACTTCTCTGCAGTTGAAGAAATCCACAAAGTATCATGACAAGCCAGTGTAATCCTTCCTCATGGTTTCACAGTTCAAGGCAATACAAAACAACTTTCATTTAAGAAAATCTTAAATAGAAACCATGCAAAGACAGAGCACTACTGATTGTAGGATTTATATCCCTGAATTCTGGATACTAGATAAGTCTAAACTAAATTTTAAATTAAGAAAGTTTTAAATATTTGATAATTAAAAGAAGCAGAAACTATAAGCAGAAATAGAGCAGTATGGAAAAAAGTAGACTCCAAATATAAAAATAGCTATATAGTAATTTCATTGGTAAGAAAAAAATATACATGTGTTCAAAAGCAAACTGTACCCAAGTAAAGAGAAAATATTTGAATTGGAGATGAAATCAGAGAAATCACTCAGGATCAGAGAAGTAGAAATCATTGAATGAGAATTTAAGATATATTGGGTGTATAAGGAGAAGTTCCAACATGCATGACATAGGAGTTCTGGAAAATGAAAAATATGTTAGATCATCTACATTAGAAAGATGTAAAATAATTTTCAAAACTGAAAAATTTGTGTGACCTTAACCCATCAAGTTCTCAATAATTTCTCATTTGAGTTGTAGTAAAACTATATTACAATGAAGATGAAAATATCTTAAAAGTGGCCAGAGGAAAAAAAGATTAACCACTAGTGAATGATAGGTTGACCTACTGCAGACTTGTCATCAGCAATAATGGTTGCTAGAAGACAATGGGCTAGTATTTTCAGAATGCTGGGAGAAAGAAACCATCATTTGATACAGCATATCCATTTAACTACAATTCAAAAGAAAGAAAGAGAAAAACAATTTCCATGGCATAGACTGAGAAGCTTTACCATTTACAAGTTATTGTTATTGTTGTGCCAGGTCGTGCCAGGTCACTCAGTTGTGTCTGACTCTTTGCGACCGCCTGGACTGGCTTCTCTGTCCATGAGATTCTCCAGGCAAGAATACTGGAGTGGGTTGCCATTTCCTTCTCCAAATTCTTCTTATTGGTTCACAATGGCAAAGTTGAGTCTAGAGGGAAGGGGTTAAAAGCACAATGGTGAGCAAAAAGTATGGAAAACATGTTGTTATATTTTCTATGTAGTAAAGATCCTAAGGCAAAGTTTTCATGGGCTTAAAAAGAAACTAGACATCTATTCAGTGATAGAAATGAAATGAGAGGATTTTAGATTTGGAAGATGCTTGCATTATTTGATAGAAGCTCAATGGTAACACTTGGAGTTTGCTAAATAACAAATTTATGTTAAAAATATTTAAAGTAACCCCTAAGTTGATAGGAATAGATTGTACTTTCTAAATTAAGACAAGGGGGAAAATTAGGAAGTGAATAAAGAAAACTAAATCAACCCAATTGAAAGAACATAAGGGTAAGTAAGGGCTTTTCAGGTGGTGCTAATGGTAAAGAACCTGCCTGCCAATGCAGGAAATGCAAGAGGCAGGTTCACTGCCTGGGTCAAGAAGATCCCCTGGAGGAGGGCATGGCAACCCACTCTAGTATTTTTGTCTGGAAAATCCCATGGACAGAGGAGCCTGGCAGGCTACAGTCCGTGGAATGAAACAGAGTTGGACATGACTGAAGTGACTTAGCATGCACTCATATAAGGATGAGTCAAAAAGGAAAGAAATGTAGTGTAAATAGGAAACACAAACTATGATGATGGTAATAAAAACTAAATCAGAAATTACAATGAATGTAAAGTGATTATGGTCAACTCTTAAGGAACTTTTGGATCAGATGTAAATTGAAAATCCAAACATGCAATATTTATAAAATGTTGGTGAGATAATCAGATTGCTGAATGGTACACACAGCAAGGTACTTTTTATGTAAAAATGTACAGTGCACAAAATAGCACTACGTATTTTGAGGGGGTACATAAAGAGGGAGTAAAGGAACAAACGTATGAACAAGAAAGCTACACATACCAAATTCAGAAATGTGGTTGGGTGTGGTTTGGAAGGTAATGTAATGGAATTAAGGAGATGCTTAGAATATTTTAATTATATAAAAAGACAAGGCAATTATGGAAAATGTTAGTCTTCATTAAATGTGGATGGTGAGTTCATAGATATTTGAGAAATAGTAGAGAATGGACGCCTGCACTGTGGGTTTTGGAGCCAGACTTCCTGAGCTCAAATCATAAAAGCCCTTTTACGTGGGAATGTGGGAAATTGGGCAATTACTTTATTTCCTTGTCCATTAATCTCATCACTGTAAAATGAAGAGAAAAACAAAACAAAACCAAAGAAAAATGAAACAAAAAAAAATCCTTGTAAGACTGTTGTAAAGTTTGAATTAATAAATGCTTTGAATCAAAATCATTTGGTAGTCCCTGGTTCATGTTAACTCAATTATTGAGGTTATTATTATCTATTTTTCACATATTTGGAATATTTATTTCATGTTAAAAAGATAATTCAAAGGAATTTGTCAATGAGTATGTAAACTTACAATTAATTTGCAAATTGTAATCAAGATAAACTTCTCCGAAATTTAAATTAAAATCACTGATCAGAATTCTTACGCAGCACATCAGAAAGTTTATAGAGCCTGAATGGAAACTTAAAAGAGAAAGTCTCATGAACATCTATCTAATTTGGTTTCCCTTTTATGACAATAAAGATGATCCACATGCAGAATGGGTTTTGTGTGAATACTTGGAAAGAGCTTCACATTTATTCTCCTAACTCGTCATTTAGAAACAAAACACAGAGATTCTAAAATTAAGCTGTTTTTTTATAGAACAAAGTGAAAGATTTTGAAGTATCAAATAAAAATGATTTTTTTTCCTGCAAAAGAAAATGAATTTTAATTCTGTAGCACACAGATAAAATTTAATGTATGTTTTAATGTTTACTTGTTTTTCCAAACAAACATATGGCCATTTAAATTTTTACTTGTTGACAGATTGTGCCTTTTGTTACTAGAATGTGTCATATACCAACAGGAAACCACTGGCAATTTTTAAGTAGGTAATGGTATTAAAGTCAAGCTGGCCTCCTCTACAAAATTTAGGAGAATCACTGGCTATGAATAATCCCTGTAGCACTGAACCCTGAGGTATGTGCTTCTTGGCTTTGGCCAGGAGAGAACCAGGCTTTTTTGCTTTTGTTTTTTCATGGGTGTTCCATGATAACTCTTGCGAGTACTGTCTTGACACTCTTGTCTGATACCATGGACTCATATCTTTGTCCATGGAATTTTTCATCTATGCATCTGTAATGGCCCCTCATAATCGTTCACAGTGACAATTCCTTTGTTTCTCTTTCGTTTACTTCCAAGTTGAAAGCAACTGAGAGCCTCCCAAGGTGAATTTGAGGTATAGCATATACCTTAAATATGAATTTGATCCATATTTACATCACAAGTGTACCATCCACATTTGATAACTATTTCTACTTTTTAATGTATTTATTGTTATATCATATAATTATTGAATTGCATTATTAGTTTGTATGATTATATTTTGAATAGAATTTTAACAATCTTTATTAATATATGGTGATATAATCTCTAAAAAATTCTTATTAAGTATACTTTTTTCATTTTTACTTTAATTCATTGCAAAGAGCTTATTGTCTCTATTGTACTGATAAGTCCCTTAGGTTTCTGGGATTATAAATTTCCAGCAACTGATTTATTCCCAAATCGTCATTTTATAGTTGAAATCTGAATCCTAGAGAGAGGAAACCAGTACATTGAACAAATATGTGTTTGCTCCTTATGTGGTGTTAGTGGCAGTGAGTCCTGAGTATAATGTGAGGGGTAAGACTAACATGACCTCATCCTCATGGGTGCTATAGAGGAGGAAATAGATATTAAACAAATAAAGAAAAATAGACATTTAATTACATATTAGGATGTATGCTATGAAGGGGGAAATTAATGTATTGGCAGAGAATCTGAATATGAAGGCAGATTTAGGTTGGGGGCTCAGGCAAGACCTCTGTGGTGTGACATATAAGCTAAAACCTGAGTTTATCTTAGGAAGAAATTAATCCAGGCAAAGGGAAATGCATGTGCAAAGATCTTTAGGTCTGAGGGAAAGAAGGCACGTGTGCCTAGAGCTTAGTGAGCCAAGGAGAAAGTAAATTGTGATGATGATGGAATGGTAGACAGGAGCCAGATGGTGCAAAGCTCTCCAGGCCATGCTTAGGGTTTGATGTTTTATTGTAAATGAAATGGGAGGCTATGAAAGGGTTTAAGCAGGAGAGTGATGTGATCCAATTTATCCTGTAAAATATTAACTCTGCAGTACTGGTATGGTTTGGAAGGGAAATAGAGTAAGAGCATAGATGAATGTTGGAGGAATCTAGCTGGGAGCTGTGATGGCCTGGATCAAGGTGTTGACGGTGGGGATGGAGAGGAGCCAACAGTTGGAAAGAAACCCCAGGTGTCTGGATCTCCTGACCTGTACTCCATTGCACCATCCTGCCTGGCCTGAACTTGCTGCTGAGTTGAAACTGATGAATGTGCTGTTGGAATTCTGAATGGCTCTTCTGCAGAAAGTATTATTACCTCTTCAACTCTCTCTGGTTGATTCTGCAGATTTTTCTTGGTGGACACTATAAAAAAGATGACAGACAAAGATCACATTTTACAACAATACATTTTACCTGCAGGTAATTTAGATTTGTTCTATATGAGGGAATTCCCCAAGCTTGCCAATTTGGATGAAAAGATTTCCTCTGAGATACACGACAGTTTTAGGACAGGTCCAACAGTGCCGCTCCTCTGATGTCAGGGAACTGTCATGCCTGTGCTCCTCTGTTCATTTATTTCTGGTGCCAAAAGATGTGTCTATGAAAAAGAGGCCTTAAGACTAACTGAGCAGATTTTTCTTTGCCAAGTGAGGATGCTATTATTACAGAAGACTATTTGGATGCATGAAAGTGTCTATACTCCTCGTCCCCTCTTTTTTCCTTTTTGTATTGGGATGCCAAAAGTTTTAACTCCAGCTTAGCATTTGCTGTTTATTCTAGGTCCATCACTTCATAGATTTCTACCATTTCTGTGGGCTGATCACCAAAAAGAAAGAAGAGAGGATTATCAGCACGTTAGATTTCTTCAATAGACAACTAATTAGCAGGGAGAAGGTGTACAGAGAAGCGGGTTCTGGCTTTGACCCATGGTTCTGATATTTATTACCTCTGTGATTTAGAGCAAGTGATTTAACCTCTGTAAGCCTCAGTTTCCTTATCTAAAAAGAGGCCCAATATCTGCCTTAGTTATTTCTTTGAGAATTCAAAGAGATTGTCCATGCAAATACCACTTGGTATGTGGCATGTGTGAGTGTGTGTGTGCTAAGTCCCTTTAGTCGTGCCCGACTCTTTGCAACCCCAAGGACTATAGCCTACCAGGCTCCTCTGTCCATGGAATTCTCCAGGCAAGAAACTGGAGTGGGTGGCTATGCCCTCCTCTAGGGGATCTTCCTGACCCAGGGATCAAACCTGCGTCCCTTCTGTCTCCTGAATTGACAGGTGGGTTCTTTATCACTAGCACTGCCTGGAAAGCCCCTGGTATGTGGTAAATGTTTGGCAATTGTTATCAATGAATGAAACTCAGGAGAATTTGCCCATTGCTACCATTCCTAATATGGGTCTTCCAAACCACATTAATTCTATCTTGAAGTTAAATCTACTACACAATCAAGGCTATTTGCAGGCTGTTTAACAAATTACAATGTGTATTCTTTTTTAAGACAGTTTTTAAAGATTACTTTCCATTTAAAGTTATTACAAAATATTGGTTATATTCCTTATGTGATATGATACATCCTTGAGCCTGTCTTATACCAAATTGTCTGTGCCTCCCACTCCCACACCCGTGTATTGTCCCTGCATTCCACTGGTGCAATGTATACTCTTTATTAACAAATCTATTTATTTTTAATTGAAGGATAATTGCTTTGCAATACTGTGTTGGTTTCTGCTATGCATTAGCATGAATCAGCTGTAGGTATACATATGTCCCCTCCCTCTTGAACCTCCCTCCACTTCCCACTGGTACAGTATATATTCATAATTCCTCAGAACAGTCTTCAGAAATAGGTCCTAGTCATTCAAACGATTTCACCAGAAGCAAAGTATGCCTGTGTACAAAGAAATGAAATAGCTTTCTGGATACCACACAGCTCATTTGGGACAAGGCCAGGACACCTGTGAGAGGTATGAAAAAATGATTTTATTTAAAGGGACACAGCACAGAAGGATCATGGTCTGTTAAAAGCCCCAGTTCCAGGTATTAGCTGTAATGGAGTTTCTACTCTCTTCTGTGTTCTGCTACTTGTCTGTAGAATTAGATCATTTTGAAGGACTTTTCTGGTTCTAAAAACTTCAGATTGTAGGATTACCTTCCTGTTTGAAATATCTCATGATTTTCATTTCTAAAGCTCATTCTTGAGTTGCCTGGAAGACAAGGCTCATTTCAGGTCCCCTTCCCTGGATGATAGTATAAGGAAGACCAAGAGCTGTGACTCAGTGAAGGTGACCTCCTTCATGAATGCAAATTGTTAGAAAGGCAAAGAAGTCATTTGGGTTCCTAGGAATGCTCACATTAAGCTTTTTCCCCCTCACATTTTATGGTATTCCACAGTATTCTACACTGACACAGGGCTCCCTTAGAAGCCTAATGATAGACTTTTATTTGGAGGAGGAGAGGTCATACAGTTTTCCAGAGCTGAAGGGAGTCTACACATGTTCCATCTACCAAGCCCACCAAGCACCAGCCGTCCTCAGGCTGACTTCTCTCCACCGTCGCTGCCACTCCCTTCCGAAGGCGTCACTGCATGTCAGTGGCTTCCTGTGTGGCTCTAGGACCACAGCGCCATGCCCTCTAAGTCATCCTTCTCTGTTGCTGTCCAGCATGGCTTTCTAAAATACTGCCCTCATAATTTATCCCCAGGCTTAAAATCCTTCAGTTTCCTGATTCACTGATTTCACACTACTGATGTTTGTCTTTCTCTGGAGTGGAACAAGACAAACGTTTGCTATGTGGATATTTTATTTTTGTGTGTTTTTAGTATTGGTCTTTTTTTAAACATTTGAGCTTTAATTTATAATATATGTATAATGTATGTGGTTGTACCTGCATGTACTTTACAAGTTTTATATATATATATAAATATATATAAATATATAAATATATATATATATATATATATATATATATGTTACCAAAACTCAGGTCTAGCAGCTTGCCACTCGAAAGCCAATATGCAGGAGGCCAGATTTATGGAAAGGAAAGTTTGCTTTTTTTTAATTTATTTTATTTGTATCTTTGGATTTTTAAAAATTTTATTTGAGTATAGTTGATTTATAATGTTAGTTACAGGTGTAAAGCAAATTGATTCACTTATACATATATCCATTTTTTTTTCAGGTTCTTTTTCCATATAAGTTAATACGGAACGCTGAGTTAAGTTCTCTGTGCTACATACATTAGGCCCTTGATGGTTATCTACCTTATATATAGTAATGTGTGTATATTAATAGCAAGCTCCTGATTTATCCCTCCCCCCTCTTTTTTCTGTTTTGGTAACCATAAGTTTGTTTTGAAAGTTTGCTTTATTTTGGAGGCTGGCATCTGGCAGGGAGAGTAGACTCATGCCCAAAGGCCAACTCCCTCTGACAATCATTGGACGAGAGCTTTTTAAGGGGGCATTTCAGGGGTGCATGGACAGAGTGGGGTGCTATATGCAGAAACAGCATGGCCACTCTGACAGCCACAGTCATCTTGAAGTTAGTCGCGCAGTAGTCTGATCTGCATCCTCTTGGCTGTTCAAAGTACAGTTGGTCTTCAATTTCAGAGTCAGTTTGTTCCCATTGCTCTGAGGCCAGTTCTCAGAACTGTGGCCGCTTGTATCATGGCTATAGCCTGGCCATCATGTAGTTAACTTCTTCCACCTGGATTTCAGTGTCTACAAAACAGCTCAAAGGATATGGCTCTGAAGATTATCTATCGTCCTTGAGGAGGAACTAAAAGTCCCTGACTTTATTTAATGACTAAGCTATGATTATGTGGTCTTGTTTGACTGCCTTTTTTTTTTTTTTCCTGTATTTTCTCATTTTTTCTGATTCAATTTCTTCTTTTGACTAAAGTTTTTCTGCAGACAAAAGCTAAACAAAGGTCCATTGCTGGGGATGGTTTCTGTCCTGGGAAGCCCTCACAGGACCCTGCTTCTTTTCATATGGAGGTTGTAGATTTCACATTTCACAGATAGAGATATATGCTTGAAAGAGTTTGGAGCTCTTTGTTTTAAAGTATAAAATACATGTTATTAGTTCCTTAAAGACCCTCAAGTATCTTGGATCCATATTTCCCTTCTGCTCTCACCTCCAGCCACTGTGTGCACCTTTTATTTCCCCATACCCTGGCCTCTCTTGTACACTTGTACACTCTCTGAATATGCTCAGCTTGTGTGTCACATGGGGCTGCCCCTCTGTTAATGCTGTCGAAGCACAACTGCCCTGCCTATTCAAGGCCAAGTCTGAAATGTTGCTTCAACTCCGAAGCTTTTCTTTCCCGCTTCTTGTCCTAGAACCTACCACCCCAGGTGAGCTTAGCAGGCCTGCTCTGTGATTTCATGGTGTTTTGTTTCTCTAGGACAGCACTTTCCTTGTTCACTGGTTATGGTTTACGGTGTGTGTGCCTCAGCAACAAGGCTGTGGGTGCTGTCAAGGCAGGAACTGCATCTTACTCATCTTTGTAACCGGCACCTAGTGCGTGTTGGAAGTCAGTAAATGGTATTTGAGTTATTTTAAATTTTCACGAGCATCTTCCTCTAGAGAGGAAACTGGGAGGGACAGGGTTAATGGTACAAGGAATAAAATTGGCTCAGCACAGAAACCCCATCTGATGGGCATTTCCCTGCCCTGCTTCTCCGATCTTCCCCATCTTCCTAGCTCAGACTGCTTTAGTGAAGAGGATACTCTGGAAAGCTGTGTCCTTTGTTTCCATTTAGCTTTGAGGCAGCATGAAGGTTGAGAGTTGCCTGTCTCAAGGTCACTTGATTGCCGCTGAAGTGGGAGGCAACCAGGGCTTTGGAGTCTGTGCAGTTTATGGAGGATGCTGCTGTGCTTGTCAGACTGTGTTCAGGGTGGAGGGGCTGAGACTGAAAGGGAGGAAAGGCACTGAAAGTATTCAAAGGCTTTACACAGCTCTCACAAGTGAGGAGCTCCTCTAAAAGTCATCCTCACAGTGGAAAATCCCAGTTATTACTCACCTCCTTTCTGTCCATATGCAAACAGCCTGTACCTACTCTGTGCCTGGCCCTGTGCTGGGTGTTGGGACAGGGTCGTGAATCATTCAAGGTCCTTGCCATCTAGGAGCTAAACCTAGTTCAGCAGCGGAGACAGCATAAGCAAACAGCTGTGAGTGTGGGGAGTCCTCGCCTGTGCCTGAGGGAGTGATTAATTTAGCCTCAGGGTGTCAGGGAAGGCCCAGTGGAAGCCTGGAGGGTGGGGAGCAGTTCTGGCCTAAGCAGCAGATGAGGTGTGCATTTCAGGCAGCAGGAACTCCATCCTCAGGGTCTAAAGCAAGGGTTGGCCACCTTTTTCTGGAAGGGGCCTGTTAGTAAATACGTAAGGCTTTTCAGGCTGTAGGATCTCTGTTGCAACTACTCCTCTCTGTTGTTGTAGCACAGAAGTAGCCAGGGGCAAATGTGTGAATGAAGGAGCATGGGCTGTGTTCCAATAAAACTTTATTTACAGAATTGGCAGCAGTAGGGCTGTAGTTTGCCAGCTCCTGGTCGAGAGGAGGATCTTCAGAGAGCCTCTCATCTGCTGGTTCCCAGCCTCTTCAAGCATTAGGATTACTTTGCATTTCCCGTCCCTGTTTCTGGATGCTCTTACCTCTTACCCTGGGGCTCTTCATCAGGTCTTGGTCAAGTCCGCTGCTAACGGTGCTGTCCACAGTAACACTCTCATCCCCTGGACCCTCCATCCTTTTCCATCACCTTCATTTTGTCATCGTACCTTTACAACAGAAAACTGTGTTGTATCTGAATTGTTTGTTTCCATCTTGTCTTCCTGGTTGGAATGCAAACTTCCTGGCTGTGCTCTGTTGTACTCAGCGCTGTGCTGGAACCTGGAATGTGCATCTTGTCTGCTTCCAGTGAGGTCAAATGGTAGTTGTGAATCAGCCATGGTGCGAAGATTGACCCCTTAGAAATCAGTCCCATGAAAATCAGATTTGGGGCATTTTTTTTTTCAAGAGCTGTTTTATGAGCATATCACTAGTTATCCCCTCTACCTAAAATAATTACTGCAAAGTCTGGTGCTCAGTACATACTTGTTTTTTGGATAAAATGTGCTGTTAGTATCTGCTGGTTGAGAAAATAAATTCGCATTTATAAATAGAGTCCTCTTTCAATTGTTATTGTTACAGGGGATTTCCGTGGCTGCAGTCCGTGGGGTCGTTAAGAATTGGACACGACTCAGGGAGTTCACTTTCACTTTTCACTTTCATGCATTGGAGAAGGAAATGGCAACCCACTCCAGTGTTCTTGCCTGGAGAATCCTGGGGATGGGGAGCCTGGTGGGCTGCCATCTCTGGGGTCGCACAGAGTCGGACATGACTGAAGCGATGCAGCAGCAGCAGCAGCAGCAGCAGCAGCAGCAGCAGCAGGGAGGGTAACTGCTGAAGGCATCTGTCACCTTCACTTGACCTGCTAGAGGACTGAGGACAAGACATGGCAGTCTTCACCCCACTGAGCAGACCGATTCTGCTGGTTCTGTGACTTCCCATGATGTGGCATCTCTGTCTTATTCACTGCAGTCTCCTGAGTGAATGTGGGGTCTCAGGCCTGTGTCTTTTTTTTTTTCCTAAACAAGTATTTTGAATAAATTCCCCCAGCTTAGTGTGACTGTCATTTTTGCAGTGTATTCAAAAGTCCACATACATTCTGTCCTCTTTCCAGTGTCTTCCTGTATCAATCTCTGATTTGTCTGGGGCTTTGATGTATGGTATGCAAATGTGCCCTAGTGTATACCCTTTAGCTGTGATTGTCAGAAGTATATCTGTTTATGAACAATTTCCAACCCTGATAATCTAATTTTGAAATCTGCAGCAGTATGAGGCCCAGAAGCACTCGACAGGAATCACAATTTAACAGCCTCTTCAATCTCAGTTCCTTTAAATGGGCAACATTAAACCTTGATACTGAGGGTCTGTTTGTAAGCCCACAGAGACTGATTAAAAAAAAAAAAGCCATCAAATTACCACACAAAGCATGCTTAACATTTACAAAGACCTCTCCGTTTGCAGGATGCTTGTTCAACAGTCTTTTCAATTCCCTGTTCTAAGCACACACTAAGAAGTAGAAATGGGAGCTTGTGTTTAACCGCCATCTGGCTTATCGCAAAGCTTTCCAGGACCTCAGGCCTGGAAAGGACCTCTCATTGCCACGCAGAATGCCTGAGCTTTCGGAGACCTCTGTGCCCTTCGTTGCTGTCCTGACCTGTAGCTTTTTTTCTGCTTGTATTTTTTTTTTTCCTAAACAAGTATTTTGAATAAATTCCCCCAGCTTAGTGTGACTGTCATTTTTGCAGTGTATTCAAAAGTCCACATAAATTCTGTCCTCTTTCCAGTGTCTTCCTGTATCAATCTCTGATTTGTCTGGGGCTTTGATGTATGGTATGCAAATGTGCCCTAGTGTATACCCTTTAGCTGTGATTGTCAGAAGTATATCTGTTTATGAACAATTTCCAACCCTGATAATCTAATTTTGAAATCTGCAGCAGTATGAGGCCCAGAAGCACTCGACAGGAATCACAATTTAACAGCCTCTTCAATCTCAGTTCCTTTAAATGGGCAACATTAAACCTTGATACTGAGGGTCTGTTTGTAAGCCCACAGAGACTGATTAAAAAAAAAAAAGCCATCAAATTACCACACAAAGCATGCTTAACATTTACAAAGACCTCTCCGTTTGCAGGATGCTTGTTCAACAGTCTTTTCAATTCCCTGTTCTAAGCACACACTAAGAAGTAGAAATGGGAGCTTGTGTTTAACCGCCATCTGGCTTATCGCAAAGCTTTCCAGGACCTCAGGCCTGGAAAGGACCTCTCATTGCCACGCAGAATGCCTGAGCTTTCGGAGACCTCTGTGCCCTTCGTTGCTGTCCTGACCTGTAGCTTTTTTTCTGCTTGTCTCTGCTTCTGTCCAGGGCCAACAAACTCACTGTTTTCCTTAGACAGCTTGTTCTCTTTGTGAATACAGTTTACAGAAAGATCCTTTTTTACCTGCCTCCCTGTAATGTTCACCCACTGGCCCTAGTTCTGTCCCTGTGGAGCCACTCAGAACAAATTGGCCTTTTCTTACTTCTGTCTTCCTGCTTCTACTCTCAAGAAAGCAGGGACAGCTCTCCTGTCCCCTGAGTCCTCCCTTGTGCAGGTGCATATCCACTGTTCATTCAGCCATTCTTCATGTGACAGTCCTTTGTACCCTCTTTATTTGGCTCCTATTCCTCTGGACATGTTTCAGTTTCACCAGTGTCTTTCTTAAAGGGAACCAACAGAGCTGGAGAATGGTTCTTTCTTCCTTAACTGGGCTTCCCTGGTGGCTCAGAGGTTAAAGTGTCTGCCTCCAATGCAGGAGACCCGGGTTCGATCCCTGGGTCGATAAGATCCCCTGGAGAAGGAAATGGTAACCCACTCCAGTATTCTTGCCTGGAGAATCTAGTTCTATAACCTTGGGCAAATGAATCATGATCATCTCACCTGACCAATGAGAAAAAGTACCTTACACATTCCGTAGTGAGTATCAGGTATAATTGTAGTAAAATCATGAGGAAATGCTTGGTAGGAAGTAGATGGGTTCAGCCAATAATATAATATAATATAGTAATATTATTATTATTATAAGTACTGTTACTTGTCTGGATATGACTTCCATAACAAAATTGAGATCACTCTTATCTTTTTAATTTTACATTGGAGTTTACATGAGGACACTTTCTCTAAGTTTAGGTGCAAATGTTACAGGCTGGCCCTAGATAAACACAATCCAATTTTAATATCATATGTATGTATATATGGGGCTTCCTCGGTGGCTCAAGGGTAAAAAATCTGCCTGCCATTGCAGGAGATATGAGTTTGATCCTTGAGTTGGGAAGATCCCCTGGAGAAGGAAATGGAAAATCCCATGGACAGAGGAGCCTGGTGGGCTACAATCCATGGGATCACAAAGAGTTGGACACACTTAGCAACTAAACAACAATATGTAATATATATTTTATATTGACATGTTTTATATGTGTACTGCTACTGCTACTGCTAAGTCACTTCATTCGTGTCTGACTCTGTGTGACCTCATAGATGGCAGCCCACCAAGCTCCCCGATCCCTGGGATTCTCCAGGCAAGAACACTGGAGTGGGTTGCCATTTCCTTCTCTAATGCATGAAAGTGAAAAGTGAAAGTGAAGTCGCTCAGTCATGTCTGACTGTTAGCGACCCCATGGACTGCAGCCTACCAGGCTCTTCCATCCATGGGATTTTCCAGGCAAGAATACTGGAGTGGGTTAATATCAAATATATGCACACACACACACACACACACACACACACATATATTTCTTGCAGCTTCCCATAACTCCTTTCCTTTGTCACTCCCACACTTCAGTAACTGATGCGACTGATGCACACCTAGGTTCTCCCCTTCCTCCTTCTCATTTCTTCTCTGCTTTCCTCTCCTCACCCA
>SJYC01083549.1:0-12766 GCA_006408675.1 Madoqua kirkii | reverse complement strand
AATAGTCCTTTGTATGAACTAGATCTTTCAAATGTATTAATTCATTTTGTGACCTAACATATGCACCATAAGAAATTTCTCAAATTAAGAAAAAAATGTGTATTTGAGTGCTGTTGAGTGAAGTATTCTGTATGTCTGTTAGGTCTCATTGTCTACTGTGTTGGTCAAGTACTCTATTCCTTTGCTGATTTGCTGTCTGTATATTCTATCCACAAGTGAAACTGAGTTACTGAAGTCTTCTACCATTATTATAAAGCTATTTATCTTTTCCATTCTGCCCCTATTTGCTTCATATATTTCAGAACTCTGACATTGACATATTTGACATTGTATAATTTAGTTATTTGTTTCTTTAAATGTTTTGACTTAAGATATCTTGATTAATATTAGTATAATGATCACTGCTGTCTTTTGGTGACCGTTTGCATGAAATATCTTTTCCCATGGTTCACATTCAACCTACATATGTGTTTACATCTAAAGTGACTCTTTTGTAGATAGTGTGTAGTCGGTTCTTGTCTTTATATCCATTCTGTCAAACTGTCTTTTAATTAAGCTGCAAAATACTTTTGACTTAAGATATCTTGATTAATATTAGTATAATGATCACTGCTGTCTTTTGGTGACCGTTTGCATGAAATATCTTTTCCCATGGTTCACATTCAACCTACATATGTGTTTACATCTAAAGTGACTCTTTTGTAGATAGTGTGTAGTCGGTTCTTGTCTTTATATCCATTCTGTCAAACTGTCTTTTAATTAAGCTGCAAAATACTTTGTGTTAATTAATGATAGGAAAGAGTATCAGGTATTATTCTGGGTATTTCTGTGAGGGTCATTTTGGATAAAATTAATATTCAAATTATAGATTGAGTAAAACAGATTATACTGTCTAATGTGGAGTTGGAGGTTTACATAAAACAAACAAACAAAAAAGAATCTTCTTGCAAGTAATAGATTGTAACAATCTCTTCTGACTGCCTGCCTTGGAACTGGGACATGGTTTTTTTTCCTGCCTTTGAGCTTGAAATGACCCCAATTAGGTTAAAACAGACCTATACCATAGTTTGGAAATGAGATTTGCTCTGCTCCCTCTGGAACCAGGTGCCAAGGTTCCACCATCCCTAATGGGAGTATAGGCTGCTAAAGGACAGCGGCTAAACAAGGAGTGGTATGTTAAAGGCAAGTAAAAATGCATTGTCAGCTGTCTTTCCCCTGAATTCATGATTCATTTGCCTGTTGTAAGTATTTCACTATTTTCTAGAGTTTTGAAAAAGTTGATTTTGATTTTTTTTTTTTTGATGTTTCTGTGGGGAGACAAAAGTTCCCTATTCTTCCATTTTGCTGATGTCACTGTTTAGTCAGTCTTCATAGTAATATTTTGTGTTTGTGTATAAAATTTTCCTAAGGCTGGGCTCTTCCTTACAGTTGCATATTTTCCAAGAAGGCTTGATTTAAATGCTTACACTTTATCTTAAACTTTTACATGTATGAGAAATCACCTCCACAAATATGTGACAAACCAAATGAATGAAGAGAACCTATTATGATTAACAACTCATCACCTCTGAGTCAGGTGGGTATAGAGAATAAAAACAAAAAGTCTCTCATTGTTTCTCTTACTTAATCCACAACCATTTAAGGAACAGCTTTCTAAAACTAAGGTAATTACAGTAAATACCCTACATAAAAATGAATTTCATTCCAAGTGTACATTTGTAAGTAAAATTAGTGTGTAAGTCCATCAAAGTTAGCCTAAGAACCCAACTAACAAAACCAGCTACGCAGTACTGCACTATGATAGGTTTATAATACTTTTCACACAAGTAATAGCAAAAACAAAAATAAAGAAAACATTTTTAATCTTACAGTACAGTACCTTGAAAAGTGAAATAGTTCAGTACAACAGTTGTCACATAGGGGCTGACATTGAGTGGACAGGCAAAAAGAATTACTGACTGGATAAGGGAGAGGGAGAGGAAGTGGAAGATAAAGCTGAAGGATCACCAGCAATAGGAAATGGAGGGTAAGTTGCTATTTCAATCACAGTTGATAGTGATGGCATAAATTCTGGTTCCTTGCTGGATACATTCTATCTACCCTCTTGAAAAAAGTGGTGTCTGGGTAGCAGAACATTTGCATTTTTGGAAGTTCACAACTTAAAGATTTTTTTTTTTTAGGGGACTTAATATACTCACCAATGATTGCTCTAAGGATTGTAAGGATTCCCAGTAGAAGGGCTGCTGAATTTCTATTATCACCATCGTTGTTTCTTACCTCACTTAATGTCACTTTCTTTGATTATGAATTTAATATTCTATTTCATATAATAAAAGTTGAATACACTTAATCAGAGTTAAACTTTAGAAGTTATATAGAAATTGGAAGTTTAACATTCATCCAGATTTCAATGATTAATATGAACTGTGACGAAGGTTATGGCAAAGCCAAGTGCTTAGATTTTGAGGACCTTCCTCGTGTCCTTGGATTTTACAATTCTCTACACTCTCTAAAATGGCTTTTTTTCCCTTCCTATTGATATCAGTTTTTATACTGTGAGAGGAGTGAGTTTCTCACAGAAACTCACAGAAAGACTCACAGAAATAACTACCTTTGACTGGAAAAAACAACATGAAGAAGAAGGAAGGAAAACAAAAGTAAAATGGATATGTAATGGAGGTAGAAAATATGACTAATAAATAGGTAAATGGTATTATGGTAAAAGGGAAATAACAAAGTATAACTGTAAGAACTTATAGAAAAAAAATAATATGGCAGATGATATATGTCCTTGGCATGGAAAGGGAGACAAATGGATTAGAAAAAGTTTAAACAGCCAAAATAAGAGACTTATCTCAAGAATTATTCAGGAATTGAAATATTTTACCCAAGTGTATTCATGTATTTTATACAATATTGAGTATTTCTAAAGTGGAATGGAATTTGGAGATTATCTCTAGCAATCAGTGTAGATCACACATGAAACACAGAAATCTGACCTTTCTTTGCCAAGGTGAAGCCAATCCGTGGAAGAATTATAACCACAGAGCAAGCCTATTAATAGCTTCTGCAACATGTTCAGATATATTTTAGTTTAAATGGAAAATAGGTAATACTTCAAAGGCTTTAGATATACTTGATAATAGCACACATTGCATTGAATGGTAGAAACATCCAAGGTTATAAAAACTCAAAGTAAGTATAATATCTAAGGGACTGATTTCTGGTCTTGAATTTCCTATATTCTATTCATTATCAAAAGACATACTGTGTCTTCTACTTATTTTGTATGGAAGATATCTTAATTAAGACCCCCCATACACCAGAAAGACCAATTTTTATGATGTTACTTGCCCATCATTGTTTAAATGTAATCCTGCCCTAAAGAAAGGAACAATTACCCAGCAAAGAATTAGACAAACTAAGCTGAAAGCAAAACACTGTACTTCCAGCGGTGATATGGAATGGAACCATGCAAAGAGCACAGCAGAAAAAAATGAGCGATAAAAAATATGGGCTAATGGAGCGGAAGTTTACATATTTTAAAAATGCAATTATCTTTGAAAGGTGGAAAGCTATATTTGTAAAACTAATGATAATATCTGAAGGAAGGATTTCTTTCAAGCAAAGATAAAACTACATCTGGACGAACTCATAAATGAAATGAGTAAAATCACTAAAAGGATTTACTTTAAAGGTCAATATTCAGTTAATGTAATTGCTAGAATACTGACATGGGAACTGATTTATGGGTCTTTTTAGGAATAGTATGTCCTGTTTTTGGAAACCAAAGCAGTTTTCTTAGTTTATGTCATGTGCTACAACCTCACATATCTAAACTGTTTAGGAGTAAGAGTCCCTATGTAGTCCAACATATGGTTTATAATGGCTTGTGTTCAACACTATGGAGTGTTTTTACCTATAACTAAGCCATTTTTATATGAAGCATGATTCTTAAAAGCAATCTTTCATGGTCTAATGAGCATTTTCATTCATGCTCTCTTGTGCTTATTTGTTCAGTCATGTCCAACTCTTTGGTACCCCATGGGTTGCAGCCCACTGATCTTCTCTGTCCATGGGATTCTCCAAGCAAGAATAATGGAGTGGTTCGCCATTTTTTCCTTCAGATGATCAGGCCCACGGGTCTGATGCACATGTCCTATGTCTCCTGCTTTGCAGGTAGATTCTTTACATGCTGAGCCATTGGGGGATGTTCTGTGTTACCTAAAACTGTTAACTAAGAACTGACAGCTTTGAGATGTTCAAAGGCCATGCAACTAACCCGTTAATGGAACATGAACACTGCAACTGGAACAAACAGCTATATCTGTCTGCTCAACAGTCAGTGAATCTTTAAAAACATAAAAATAAGATGTCTTTCTTCCCCATTCCCCCATATGCTATTCATTGTCTACTGTGCCAATAGCTGACCATGGTCTAAACTTCTCCAAATTCTCAAATTCTAAGAATGATTGATTTTACAGGATTTTTGAGAACAGATTTGAGTCAGGGACCTAGGAATAGTGCCTTGTGGGGGTAAAATATGTAAACTATGTTGGACCAATTTGTGTGTGTGTGTGTGTGTGTGTGTATGTGTACATGCTAAGTTGCTTCAATTGTCTCCAACTCTGTGCAGATCTATGGACTTCAGCCTTCCCAGCTCCTCTGTCCATAGGATTCTTCAGACATGAATACTGGAGTGGGGTTGCCATGACCTTCTTCAGGGATATTCCTGACCCAGGGATCAAACTTTCATCTCTTGCATCTCCTGCATTGGTAGGTACATTATTTACTACTAGCATCACCTAAGAAGCAATTTGTTTATATATATATATACGTACACTGGTCATTTCTGCTTCAAGATGGCAGAGTAGAAGGACATGGTCTTATCTCCTCCTATAAGAGCATCAAAATTGCAACATGCTGTTGAACAGCCAGCAACAGGAGAACACTAGAACTCACCAAAAAAAGATACCCCATGTCCAAAAACAAAGAAGCAGCTGCAACAAGATAGTAGCAGGGAGACAGTCACTATAAAGTCAAATCCCATACCCAAAGAGTGAGTGACCTACAAACTGGAGAACAATAACACAAAAGAAATTCTCCCACTGTTGTAAATGTTCTGAGCCCCACATCAAGCTTCTCAGCCAGCGAATCTGACAAAAGAATGGGAATCTCCAGGGAATCTGACCTTGAAGATGAGTCGGATTTAATTATAAGAGTTCCATAGGACTGGGGGAAACAGAGACTGTTGAGGGGAGGTACAAACTAAATCTCAGCCATACCAAGACCCAGAGGAAAGGAGCAATGCCCCCACAGAGTGTTGGAGGGTCTCTTATGGATGTGTCAGCAGAGGCTCACCACAGGGATGGCGGCAGTGACAGCAGCAGTCCTGGAGTACCCCACTGACATAAGACCTCTTGGAAGTCACCATTACCCCACCATTGAGCCTGTAGACCCCAGAGTTGGGTCGCCTCAGGTCAAACAACTATGGTGGGGATTCAATCCCACCCATCAGATGATAATTGGATTAAAGCTTTATTGAGGCTGTACCCACCAGAGCAAGGCCCAGTTTCTCCCCTGATCAGTCCCTCTTATCAGGAAGCTTAGCCTCCCTCTTAGCCTCCTCCATCAGAGGGCAGACAGAAGAAGCAAGAAGCAAGAAGAACCACAACTCCATTGTGGCTAAAACAAAATCCACATAACAGAAATTTAACTAAGATGCAAAAGTAGAAAGTTTTGGCCCAGATGAAGCAACAATGTAAAATTCCAGAGAAAACAACTAAATGAAGTAGAGATAGGCAACATTCCAGTAAACGAATTCAGAATAATAGTGAAGCTGATTAGGATCTCTGGAAAACAATGGAGAAGATGTAACAAATGCTTACCAAAGACCTAGAAGAAGTGAAATACAAACAGCCAGACAATACAGTGGAAGGAATCAATAGCAGGATAACTAAGACATCTGTCTGGGTACTTGCTAAGTCATATCTGACTCTTTGCAATCTCATGGGCTGTAGCCTGCCAGGCTCCCATGTCCATGGGATTCTCCAGGCAAGAATACTGGACTGAGTTGCTGTTTCCTTCTCCAGGTGAGATTTAAGAATGGATAAATGATCTCGAGGACAGAATGGTGGAAATCACTGCCTCAGAGAAGAATATAGAAAAAAAAAATATGGCTTATTGCTTAAGAGACATCTGGTATAACATTAAAGGCATCAACATTTGCATTTTGGGGTCTCAGAAGGAGAAGGAAGAGAGAAAGGACTAGAGAAAATATTTGAAGAGATAATTCCTGTAAACTTCCCCAACATGGGAAAGGAAACAGTCAATCAAATTTAGGAAGCACAGAGAGTCACAGAAAGGACAAACCCAAGAAGGAACAAAATAAGACACATAGTAATTAAACTGACAAAAATTAAAGACATATATAAATTAAAAACAAAAAGGGAAAAATGACAAATAACATACAAGGGAACTTCCATCAGGTTATCAGCAGACTTTTCAACAGAAACACTACAAGCCAGAAGGGAAAGGGACAATATATTTAAAGTGATGAAAAGGAAGAACCTACAACCAAGAATTTATCCTGCAAGACTGTCTTTCAGATCTGTTGGGGAAAGCAAAATCTTTCCAGAAAAGCAAAAGTTAATCACCGCAAAACCAACTTTACAAAAAGTGTTAAAGAAACTTCTCTAAGTAGGAAACATAAACAAGGAAAAGACTTATGGAAAATAAACAAAAAGCAATTAAGAAAATGGTAACAGGGTCATACATATTGTTAATTACCTTACATATAAGTGAATTAAGTGCACCAACCAAAAAGCATAGTCTGGCTGGGTAGATGAAAATATGTGCACTTATTACTTCTGCACCCAACAGCACCCATATATAAACTTATGCACACACATCAGCATAAAATTGAATTAAAGATTTACTGAGCATGGCCCCACCTACCAGAGCAAGACCCAGCTTTTCCCACAGTCAATCCATCCCAACATGAAGCTTCCACAATCCTCCTATCCTCATAAATCAGAGGGAAGATAGAATGAAAACCACAGTCACAGGAAACTAACCAAACTGATCACATAGACCACAGCCTTGTGTAACTCAATGAAACTATGAGCCATGTCTTGACGCCCACCTAAGACAGATGGGCCATGGTAGAGTGTATGACAAAATGTGGCCACTGGAGAAGGGAATCACAAACCACTTTAGCATTCTTGCTTTGAGAAACTCATCAACAGTATGAAAATGCAAAAATATGTAACACTGAAACATGAATTCCCCAGATCGGTAGATGCCCAATATGCTACTGGAAAAGAGTGGAGAAATTCATCCACAAAGAATGAAGAAGTTGAGTCAAAGTGGAAAAAAAGCCTAGTTGTGGTTGTGTCTAGTGGTAAAATTAAAATCTGATGCTGTAAAGAATGAGATTGCATAGGAACCTGGAATGTTAGGTCATGAATCAATGTAAATTGGAAGTGGTCAAATGGGAGATGACAGTATCTACTGCTTTGGGTAAGAATCTGTTAGAAGCAATGGAGTAGCCCTCATAGTCAACAAAAGAGTTCAAAATGTAGTACTTGGGTGCAATCTCAAAAATAAAACAGTGATCTCTCTTCATATCCAAGGCAAACCATTCAATATCACATTAATACAAGACTATGCCCAACCACTAATGCTGAAGAAGCTGAGGATGAACAGTTCTATGATGACTTATAAGATCTTTTAGAACTAACCCCTCATAAAGATGTCCTCTTCATAATAGGATGGGAATCAAAAAGTAGAAAGTAAAAAGATACATGGAGTAACAGGAAAATTTGGCCTTGGAATACAAAATAAAGCAGGGCAAAGACTAACATGGTGTTTCTAAGAGCATGCACTAGTCATAGCAAATACCTTCTTCCAACAACACAAGAGATGACTCTACGAATGCAAATAACCAGCTGGTCAATACCATAACCAGATTGATTTTATTATTTGCAGTCAAAGATGGAGAAGCTTTATATAGTAAGCAAAACAAGACCTGGAGCTGACTGTGGCTCAGATAACAAACTTCTTAGTACAAAATTCAGACTTAAATTGAGGAAAGTAAGGAAAACCAGTAGGCCATTAAGGTATGACCTACATCAATTCTGTTATGATTGTACAGTGGAAGAGATAAATAGATTCAACATGTTAGATCTACACAGACTGCCTGAAGAATATGAATGGAGATCTGTAACATTGTGCAGGAGGTGGTCATCAAAATCATACCCATGGGGAGGGTGCTAAGATGGTGGAGGAATAGGATGGCACACCACTTTCTCCCTCACAAATTCATCAGAAGATCATTTGAATGCTGAGCAACTTCCACAAAGCAACTTCTGAATACTGGCAGAGAACAGCAGGCACCTAGAAAGCCAACTCATTATTTTTGAAAGGAGGTAGGATAAAACATAAAAGACAAAAAGAGAAACAAAAGAATTATGGATGGAGACCTGTCCAGGGGAGAGAATCACAAAGAAGCAGTTTCCAGACACCAGGAATCCGTCTCACCAGCGGGTCTGTGGGGAGTTTTGGAATTTCAGAGGGCAATATAACCGGAAAGGGAAAACACACACACACACATACATACAGCACAGAATATGTGCCTAATCATAACTTTCAGCAGAGAAGTAGTCCAGACACTGTATCTTCCTCCAGAGAGCAAGGCTGAACAGGGAGGCAAGAGTTGCATGGTTAGGGTAAGGACCACGACTTGAGGACAATCTGAGGGTGCTAATGTGAGATAGCAACCCATACTGTAGGATAGCCATGAGGTGAAGTCACTCAGTCGTGTCTGACTCTTTGCAACCCTATGGACTGTAACCTACTAGGCTTCTCTGTCCATGGGATTCTCCAGGCAAGAATACTGGAATGGATTGCCATTTCCTTCTCCAGGGTATCTTCCTGACCCAGGGATTGAACCCGAGTCTCCTGTACCGAAGGCAGGCGCTTTAACCTGTGAGTCACCAGGGAAGCGCCCAAGGATAGCCGTAGAGAGACAAAAAGAGAGAGAGAGAGAGAGAGAGAAACTTTCCTGCGAAAAGCTCTAACCTAAGGCACAGCCAGGCCTGCTCACAGAACAATGGATTGAGTAAATACCAGAGGGGAGCTAGCTGGCTGCAGACCAGCCCATTACCCCACTGGAGGCAGAGAGGCAGGCAGGCAACCGCCAGAGCAGGAAAACAAGGAGCAAACTTGGCCCCCGAGAAGGAATCCTCTACCAAACTGAGCAGGCTCTCAGTTGCTAACCAAGACTTCCTGGAATCCTGGATAGTTCACATCTGCCAGGTGGGTCACAGCCAGAGATCAGCTCCCCAGAGGAGACACATAGCATACCTGAGATAGCACTCTCATGGCACATCCAGGAAACTGAGCAGCTGGGACTGTGGAGGTGATTAAGATGCACTGCCCACCTGGGAGAGTGTGTTCATCAAGCATCTGGTCTCCTGAGCTCCTTGTACCTGAGAAGGGCACAAAACGCATGCATAACCAAGCCTGTGCTTTTGTGGAGTACCCAAGAACCCGAACCTGAGCAGCTTAGACCTGGAATTGCACAAAACCTAGGGCTTGCTTTGGAGAGTTCCGGAGCCTGAGCAGTGTAGACAAGGAAAGCAAATGGGCTGTGAACTGGGGCAAACCCAGTGTAGTCCATACACTGTGAGCAATCCCCACACATGCCAGTGATATGTGTTTGCAGTGTTCCTCCCTCCCCACCTTACAACTGAACAAATAAGCCTAAATAAGTGGCCACCTTTGCCCCCTTGTGCCAAGGCAGAAATTAGACACTGAAGAGACTTGCAAACAGAGGAAGCCAAAATAAGAGGGAACTGCTTTGGAAGTGACAGGTGCAACAGATTAAAACTCTGTAGTTAGCATTGACTACATTTGAAGGGGGCTGTAGACCTTGAGAAGAAGGATGAGCTGCAACAAGGAACTATCTGAAACTGAACTGACGCCACACTGCCCTCAACAGCTCCTAGATATATATTACTATCATCTTATCATTTTTACTTAAATAAAAAAAAATAGTTTTTTTTACTCTTTTAATTTTAATTTTAGGACCTACTATTACCTTGCAAAAAAATTATCCTACTTTAAAACCAAATTTCATATATATATGAAAATCTTGACAGATCCATTACAAGAAAAGAAATAAAAACTGTAATCAGAAATCTTCCAACAAACTAAAACCCAGGACCAGATGGCTTCACAGCTGCATTCTACCAAAAATTTAGAGAAGACCTAACTCCTATCCTACGCAAACTCTTCCAGAAAATTGCAGAGAAAGGTAAACTGCCAATCTCATTCTGTGAGGCCACTATCACCCTACCACCAAAATCAGAAAAAAAGATGCAATAAAAAAGAAAACTACAGGCCAATATCACTGATGAATATAGATGCAAAAATCCTTAACAGAATTTAACAACATATTAAAAAGATTGTATATCATGACCAAGTGGGCTTTATCACAGGGGTGTAAGGATTCTTCTATATTTGCAAATCAATGTGATACACCACATTAACAAATTGAAAAATAAAAATCATATGATTATCTCAATAGATGCAGAGAAAGCCTTGGGCAAAATTCAACATGCATTTATGATAAAAATACTCCAGAAAGCAGGCATAGACGGGACATACCTCAACATAATAAAAGCCAAATATGGTAAACTCACATCAAACATTATCTTCAATAGTGAAAATTTGAAAGCATTTCCCTAAATGTCAGGAACAAGACAAGTGTGCCTGCTCTCACCACTACCATTCAACATAGTTTTGGAAGTTTTAGTCACAGCAATCAGAGAAGAAAAATAAATAACGGGAATTCAGATTGGAAAAGAAGTAAAACTCTCATTTTTTGCAGATGACATGATCCTCTACATTAAACAAACAAACAAACAAACAAACAAAACCCTAAAGACACCACCAGAAAATTACTAGAGCTAATCAATGAATATGGTAAAGTTGCAGGTTATAAAATTTACATCCAAAAATCCTTTGCATTCCTATACATTAACAATAAGAAAACAGAAAGAGAAATTAAGGCAATAATTCCATTGAATATGGAAAAGATTAAAATACTTAGGAATAAATCTACCTAAAGAAACAAAAGACCTATATATAGATATTATAAAACATTGATGAAAGAAATCAAAGATGACACAAATGGATGGAGAAACATACCATGTTCATGAATCAGAAGAATCAATATAGCAAAAATGAGTATACTACCCAAAGCAATGTATAGATTCAATGCAGTCCCTATCAAGCTACCAACAATATATTTCAGAGAACTAGAAAACTAACTTCACATTTTGTATGTAAATATAAAAATCCTTGAATAGCCAAAGCAATCTTGAGAAAGAAGAATGGAACTGGGAGAATCAACCTGCCTGAATTCAGGTATACTACAAAGCTACAGTAATCAAGACAGTATGGTATTGGTGCAAAGACAGAAATATAGATCAATGGAACAAATTAGAAAGCCCAGAGGTAAGTTCAAGCACCTATGGACACCTTGTTTTTGACAAAGGAAGCAAGAATATACAATGGAGAAAAGATAATCTCTTTAAAAAGTGGGACTGGGAAAACTGGTCAATCAGTTGTGAAAGAATGAAACGAGCACTTTCTAACTCCATACGCATAAATAAGCTCAAAATGGATTAAAGACCTACATGTAAGACCAGAAACTGTAAAAACCCTAGAGGAAAACATAGGCAAACACTCTCTGAAATAAATCACAGCATGATCCTCTTTGGTCCACCTCCCAGAGTAATGGAAATAAAAACAAAAATAAACAAGTGGGACCTAATTAAACTTAAAAGCTTTGGCACAACAAAAAAATTTATAAGCAAGGTGAAAAGACAGCCTTTCCTAATAGGAGAAAGTAATAGCGAAGGAAGTATCTGGCACAGATATACAAGAAGCACATGCAGCTCAATTCCAGGAAAATAAAATACCCAATCCAAAAAAAAAAAAAAAAAGACCAAAGAACTAAACGAACATTTCTCCAAAAAAGACAACAGATGGTTAACAAACACATGAGAAGATACTCAACATCACTCACTGTCAGAGATATGCAAATTAAAACCACAGGGAGGTTCCATCTCATGCCAGTCAGAATGGCTGCTATGAAAAAGTTTACAAACAATAAATACTGAAGAGGATTCAGAGAAAAGGGAAGCCTCTTACACTGTTGGTGGTAATGTGAACTAGTAGAATCACTATGGAGAACCGTCTGGTGATTCTTTTAAAAAACTGTAAATAGAACTCCCTTCAGTTCAGTTCAGTTCAGCCACTCAGTCCTATCCAATTCTTTGCGACTCCATAAATTGAAGCGTGCCAGCCCTCCCTGTCCATCACTAACTCCCGTAGTTCACTCAAAGTCACATCTATTGAGTCGGTGATTCCATCCAGCCATCTCATCCTCTGTCTTCCCCTTCTTCTCCTGCCCCCAATCCCTCCCAGCATCAGAGTTCTTCAATGAATCAACTTTTCACATGATGTGGCCAAAGTAATGGAGCTTCAGCTACACCATCATTCCTTTCAAAGAACATCCAGGACTCATGTCCTTTAGAATGAACAGGTTGTATCTCCTTGCGGTCCAAGCGATTCTCAAGAGTCTTCCTCAACACCATAGTTCAAAAGCATCAATTATTTGTCACTCAGCATTCTTCACAGTAAAACTCTCAAATCTATACACGACTACTGGAAAACCATAGCCTTGATTAGACGG
>SJYC01083548.1:0-20983 GCA_006408675.1 Madoqua kirkii | reverse complement strand
TTTTTTTTTGGCTCCAAAATCACTGCAGATGGTGACTGCAGCCATGAAATTAGAAGATGCTTACTCCTTGGAAGGAAAGTTATGACCAATCTAGATAGCATATTCAAAAGCGGAGACATTACTTTGCCGACTAAGGTCCGTCTAGTCAAGGCTATGGTTTTTCCAGTGGTCATGTATGGATGTGAGAGCTGGACTGTGAAGAAAGCTGAGCACTGAAGAATTGATGCTTTTGAACTGGGATGTTGGAGAAGACTCTTGAGAGTCCCTTGGACTGCACGGAGATCCAACCAGTCCATCCTAAAGAAGATCAGTCCCGGGCGTTCATTGGAAGGACTGATGTTAAAGCTGAAACTCCAGTACTTTGGCCACGTCACGCAAAGAATTGACTCATTGGAAAAGACCCTGATGCTTGTAGGGATTGGAGGCAGTAGGAGAAGAGGACGACAGAGGATGAGAGGCTGGAAGGCATCACCAGTCAATGCATATGAGTTTGGGTGAACTCCAGGAGTTGGTGATGGACAGGGAGGCCTGGCATGCTTTGATTCATGGGGTCGTAAAGAGTCAGGCACGACTGAGTGGTTAAAGTGAACTGATGTTATCTTTTAGAAGTTTTATTGTTTCCCCTTTTACCATCGAATGAAAATCCATCTGGAATTAATTTCAACTTAGTGTTAAGATGGTCAAGTTTCTTTTTCAACATGTGAAAATAAGACCCACAGAAGGCCAACAAAAATGTGAAAAGATGCTCAACATCACTGATTATTAGAGAAATGCATATTGAAACCACAATGAGGTACCACCTCTACCCTCGTCAGAATGGCCGTCATCAGAAGACCTACAGACAATGAATGCTGCAGAGGGTATGGAGAAAAGGGAACATTTTTGCATCGTTGGTGGGACTGTAAATTGATGCAGGCATTCTGAAGAAGAGTATGGAAATTAAAAAAAAAAACTGAGTATAGAGCTACCATCGGCCTAGCAATCCCTGCACCCCTGGGCATATGCCTGGAGGAAACTATAAATTCAAAAGATACAGGTGCGCTAATGTTCACTGTGGAACTGTTTACAACAGCCAGGACAAGGAAGCAACCTAAACGTCCATCCACAGAGGCATGGGTAGGGAAGACGTGGTTCATATACACAGTGGAACACTCCTCAGCCAGAAAGAGGGATGGGATTGTGCCGTGTGCAGAGATATGGGTAAGCCTAGAGACTGTCACACCGAGTGAAGTGAGTCAGAAAGAGGAAAAGAAATACTGCATTCAACACATACATGCAGAATATAGAAAAATGGGATGGATGGACGTATTTGCAAAGCAGAAACAGAGACACACACATGGACAACAAACACGTGAACACTAAGGAAGGGGAAGAAGGCGGGCGGAACTGGAGGATGGGGCTGCGATGTACACGCACTATTGGAACTATGCATAAAATAGACGACCAGCGAGAACCCACTCGGGGCTCTGCCCAGGGCTCGTTGGTGATCTAAACGGGAGGGAAATTCAAAGCCGAGGGGGTGTGTGTGTACTGAGAGCTGATTCACTCTGCCGCGCAGCAGGGACTAACACATTTCGGTGCCGCCATGTGCCAATATCGATTGATTTTTAAAGTGCCCTCACCTCCCCTCGCATCACAGTGCCACCAGCATCATAAATAAAGTGGCCGTCAGCGAGAACCCACTCGGGGCTCTGCCCAGGGCTCGTTGGTGATCTAAACGGGAGGGAAATTCAAAGCCGAGGGGGTGTGTGTGTACTGAGAGCTGATTCACTCTGCCGCGCAGCAGGGACTAACACATTTCGGGGCCGCCATGTGCCAATACCAATTGATTTTTAAAGTGCCCTCACCTCCCTTCAAATCACAGTGCCACCAGCGTCATAAATAAAGTGGCCATGTGCTTAGGGGCAGGTTTTGCACAGTCTTCTTTTCCATTAGCTCAGTTATCTATCCCTGAGGCAACACCACACTCTAACTATCGTGACTTTGTTGCACAGCATATTTGCAGCATAACTCTTCCAATTTTGTTCTTCTTTATGAAGCTTTACAATACGATGCTCTTCTTTACTGCTTACATTCTTTTTAATTTTGCATTTCCCTTGATTTTTAGAAACAGCTTGCCAGTTTTCAAACAGGCTCATACATACAGACAAACACACATTTACTGGGTTTTTTAAATTGAGATTGCATTGACTCTGAAGGTTAATTTGAATGAAACTAGTATGTTGGCCATGAGCCTAAAGTGTTAGTGCTCAGCCATGTTGACCCCTGGCCACCCCATGGACTATGCAGCCCATGGGATTCTCCAGGCCGGAATGCTGAGTGGGCAGCCTTGCCCTTCTCCAGGGCATCTTCCCACCCCATAGGTTGAACCCATGTCTCTGGCATTGCAGGCGGATTCTTTACCAGCTGAGCCAGCAGGAAAGCCCAATGCAGGCATATCCTTCCACTATTTTAAACTACTGGTAGATTTTTCAATATTTTGTAGTTTTCTGTGTAATAACATCGCATACTTTAAATATATGTTCCTGTGTTTGATGTTTCATAATTCTTCTCTATATTTCATTGTCCTATTGTTTATTACGAATATAGAATATAATCGATTCTTTTGCATATTGACTTTATATCCATCAGCCTTCCAGAATTTAATTAATTCTAAGAGTTGGTGAAGCTTTTAGGGTTCCTCCTTTGTTTTGAGTCTTCTCAAAATTACATAGACTTGTCTAGGTATGGATTTAAAAAAATTTTTTTGCTTCCCTTCAATAGCTTAAAATATTCTTCCCATAAATCAGTGATATGCATACTCTTTAATTACAGATGCCATGTAGAATCTTTTCTGTCTCTCTTCTCACTGAGCTTCTGAGAGCCTCTGCCCCAGATAATTATCTGTGGTTTTGACATCCACCTGTAGCATTTAATACCACTCCTGCCTGCTTTTGTAGTAAATATTGTGTCCCTGTCATTAGCAATTTCATAGGCCTGTGTGGGGATCCCTAATATCTTAGCATTGAGTCCATGGTAATGCATACTCTAAAAAGTAAATTATCTGTACATAATTATAGAAATTCAATGAATAAAATAAATTTGCAGTATATAATAAAAGAGATATCTTACAAAAAGTTTGCTAGGTTTTCATGAATCCTGGCATTTAAATTCAATAAACCTCTGTTGCCTTATATCTAAATTAGGGTGCTAATGACCTCTATTTCACAGTGTTACAAGAATTAAATGAACAAAGTGTTCAATATTGTGAGCTCTTAGGATTAGTTCTCAAAATTATGCCAGCAATTAGTTAACCAGGAAATATTAAAATGAAGGCATCATTTCTCTTAGCCTAGGGTAATTGTCACAATAATACAGCTGTTTCCCACAGACATAAATTTGCAAAGCTTCATTTAGTAAATTCAAGTTACCTAGATGTCATTTGCCATTCAAAACCAATGGCTTCCTAAGTTCTGCTAAGTTACCTAAATGCTCTAATCCATTTACAAATGAGTACTGGTTTTGCACCTGGGTCATTTGCTCCATAAACATTTACCAAGTGGCAAAGTGGCATTATCTGAGTATTTCCCATATCTGTCGGCTTTGTGACTGGCTTAGCTTTTACTTACAGGGAATAGCAGGGAACAATAATATCCTTAGCAATTTCTAATTCAGGACTGCTTACACCTGAGTCTGTGAATCAATAGGAAATAAACATCATTATCCAACATATTCTTCCAATGTCAAATCAGTAGGTTAAGCCTTGAGCATTTCCAAAAAAATTTCCATTAGGAGTAGAAAAAACATGGGCAAATATTAAATAAGTATAGACTGTGTTTGTTTGCAAAATGCTTGTCATTCTGCTGGACTGAGAGATGGGCCCTCAAAGGGAGCGGCATTATATAAGCCATAATGCTGGGTATAAAATTGTCACCATGGGATCTGGCACATCCCAGCTCTTCAGAAAATGAGAATCCCTGCTCTCTGCTCCCGAGGCTGTTTCTGCTCCACACTGGCCGAAAGCCTGTTCCAAGCACTGCAGTCCCAGCCTGCTACCTCAGCTACTCTGCCTTTCCACGAAATTCTCTGATCCTCGGCCCCGGCTCTCACTGCCTCTGAACTTCCTCACTGATTTGGCACTCAGCATGTCCTGCCTGGCATTGTTTAAACTCTTTCCACACACTTCAGCTGATCCCTTTCAAACTGATCCTAAACTCCTCGAGGGAAAGTTTGCCTTTATGCTGCCCTGGTTTCACGGTGGGTTGGATGACTCACCGAGTGAAGTCTCAGTATTCATCTCACATCTATGCAAGGAAGCTGGTAGAAACCGTGCTCTATAAGGTTCAGCCTCATATCAGGGCACATGATAATCCCAATCAACATACACACGCTGCTGCATATAAAATGGAGAATCGACAAAGACCTCCTTTACCGCACAGGGACCTCTACTCCATATTCTGTAAAACCCGACGTGGGAAAAGAATCTGGAAAAGAATACGCAGCTGCAAGGCTGAGCCACTTGGCTAGACACCTGAGGCCAACACAGCCCTGGAAGCCGATTACGCGCGTGAGCTCTGAGCTGCTTCAGGCCTGCAGGGCTCTTTGCGACCCTCTGGACTGTCGCCCAGCAGGACTCCTCTGTCCACAGGACTCTCCAGGCAAGAATACTGGGGTGGGTAGCTATGCCCGCCACCAGGGGATCTTTCCAACCCAGGGACAGAGCCCACACCCCTTATGTCTCCTGCACTGGGAGGCAGGTTCTTTACCACCAGCACCACCTGGGAAGTCAGGTCAACTATACTCCGATGTAAAATTAAGTTCAATTAAAAAAGAGAACACGGTAACATGCTTTTGAGGGAACTATATTCAATATTCTACAACAAAGTGTATGGAAAAAAATCTAAAAAGAATATATATATATAATATATGCATGTATAACTGAAGTGCTGTGCTGTAGACCTGAACCTAATACAAAATTGTAAACCAACTATACTTCAATTTGGAGAAGGCACTGGCAACCCTTCCAGTACTCTTGCCTGGAAAATCCCATGGGTGGAAGAGCCTGGTGGGCTGCAGTCCATGGGTCGTTACCAGTCAGAGACGACTGAGCGACTTTATTTTCATTTTTCACTTTCCACTTTCATGCACTGGAGAAGGAAATGGCACCCACTCCAGTGTTCTTGCCTGGAGAATCCCAGGGACAGGGGAGCCTGGTGGGCTGCCGTCTATGGGGTGCACAGAGTCAGACACGACTGAGGCAACTTAGCAGCAGTAGCAGCAGCATACTTCAATTAAATACATATATGTACACATGTAAAAAATCACCCGTCTGGGAAATGGATATTTGTCATCCGTCGGAGCACGGAACTCGGGATCACAGACGTTCACTGCTAGCCTACGCGTACACTGAAACGCTGGTCAGCGATTTCATTACTGCCGCTAGACTCTTCCAGTGGACAGCGGTCTGCACGTGCTGGGTCTCAGGACGGAGGAAACGGAACAGCGGCGGTGCGGCAGCTCTCGCTCCTTCTGGCCTAAAGGAAGAGTGTGCCTTACCGCCAATCAGCATGGTGCAGATGGAGAAGATCTTTTCTGCATCCGTGTTAGCAGAGACGTTGCCAAACCCAACACTGGTGAGGCTGCTGAGCGTGAAGTACAGAGCGGCGATGTAGGCACTCCGGATCGACGGCCCGCCCAGGGTATTGTTCCCATAGTAGGGCGATTCCAGTCTCTTCCCCAACTCGTGGAGCCAGCCTGCAAAGGAAGAAAACACGAGCATTTATACCCCCCAAATAAAGTCCCAGTATTAGCACCTGGGCATAATGATGAATGAACATTTAAGGCTGCACCAAGTTGCTTGGGAGCAAGAATGTTAAAAGGAAGTTACCGGCAAGGAATCAGGTTCCGTGGCTCTAGAAGCAAAGCACCACCCTCATACTGCTGTTTTTATAACACACACAGTAGAGAAATATGCGTTCAAGAGTGGATTGGTGATCAAAGCTGTGCAGTTCCTAATGCAAGAACTACCTTCAGCGACAGAGCAGCTATTTCTAAGCTCAGTAATAATGTTGTGCATTTCACTAGCCATCAAGCCTGTCTCTCAGTTGGAACTTTAAGAAATAAAGGAGCTGAGTAGGTGTTTTTCAACCCTACACGATAGTAAATAGCAACCAACACAAAAATCTAGACTGCAGACAGCAAGATGTGATTTATTTCTACGGTGTACTAACTTTCCCTGCTTTATTCTCTTGACGTGTTGCACGCTAAATTGCTTCTTCCTGTCTGACTACTTGAGACCCTGGGGACTGCAGCCTGCCAGACTCCTCTGTCCATGGGGATGCTCCAGGCAAAATACTGGAGTGGGTTGCCATTTTCTACCTTACAGGTCTTAGTCTCATGTTTTTCTCAAGAAGCCTTCTTTGCAACCTCATTCTGCTGTCTGGGGTTGCTGGGAGAAAACTACAACCAAGAGGGCCCTATGATAGGACTGGCAGCTGCCACACAACTGTCCCGCAGCACTGGGCATATGTGCATCAAAACTCACCTAATCACACGCTTCAGACAAGCGCATTTTATTGTATATCAACTATACTATCATCAGGCTATGATAAAGCTATGTTAATAAAGAAGGGAAATAGCAAGTATGATATTAATAATAGTACATTTGAAACACAACCCAGAGACCACGTTAAAATAAAATTCTTTATTAGAAATAGCTGCCCTTTGAAATCTTATGTTTAAAAATTCTATGTGTGTGTGTGTCTGTATGCACGCTACAAAGCATTATGACAATTCCCTTCAACCCACAACGTCCCTAAGACTTTCCTTAAGGGATGTTATTCACTGACCACCATTTTCTTATTGACACTTCATTTAACGGCTGCCCAAGAAGAGATGAAAAGTCACTACATTATTAAGTAGTAAAAATGCTGTCATTACCAACTAAGGTTGTAGAGTGTGGACCTGCGCTAGGTAACCAGAATGCAAACTTGAAGACAACAGGGCTGCTTGAGGTCAAGGAGAAACGCTCAGTGGCAAGCGCTCTGTTTTATTCATCCTGTCTCTAGAGACCTGCTTATCAGCCATTGGCTTGCCTCAGAAATATCTGGAGGCTTGTCAAATAGAGGCAAGCAGGCCGTGTCCCTGGAGTTTCTGGGACAGTGCGTGGAGGCTGTGGAGAAGGGCTGAGGATTTGCCTTTGCCCTGGGTTCCCACATGATGCTGATGCTGCAGATATAGGGAACCATGCTTTGCAAAGTCATCCTCAATGCTGCCTGCAGCTGGGGAAGCTTAAAACAAAAACACACTCCCAAGGGCCACCTCCATATATGGAATCAGAGCTTTTGGTTCTGAGATCAGGTGCTGGTATTTTTAAAAGTTCCCCAGTAGATTCTGATGTGAAGACAGAACTTAGAACTACTATTCCAGAGCTGAGGAAAGCCTCTAGCAATAGTGGAGTTTAATAAGTGTTATTTTCAAAAGTGAGTGAATTAATGAACATATAAATGATTCTGTGGGCTTTGCTTGTGGCTCAGCCAGAGAGTCTGCCTGCAATGTGGGAAACCCGGGTTTGATTCCTGGGTCGGTAAGATCTCCTGGAGAAAGAAATGGCAACCCCCTCCAGCAGTCTTGCCTAGAGAATTCCATGGACAGAGGAGCCTAGCAGGCTGCAGTCCATGGGGTCACAGAGGGTCAGACACGAATGAGTGACTAACACACACACAACCCCCACACATAAATGAGTCTCGCCCTCTGGCATGAGATCATACAACACTGATGCAGCATAGCGTCTGCAAAGTTGCTCTAGACTCATGAAAAAGTGTGATGACGGGTTTTTCTGATGATAGAGAATAATGAAAGGAAAGTTGCACATTATGGAAGGTGACGCCACTCATAAGCATGGCCATTTTATTCCATCTGGGAAAGAGGAACAGACTTGACATCTAAACAGATTTAAATCTGGACTCTCCCATTATAGGCTGTGGGAATGGCTAGCTCCTTCCTGTTCACGTTTCTCGTTTGCAACTCGTACAGTTGCAGTGGGATTAAGTGAGATGTGACATGAAGAAACGTCACCCCCCTCAGTGGCAGAGGTTTAGTGTATCATGCGTTGATTCTCTCTCTCTCTCACGTTACTTAAACTGGAACAGAAGGTAAAGGAAATATGAGATCAGGAGTGAATTCTAAAGGAAAAGGAAGGTGGCGAGTAAGTGTGTTCAGAGAATCCACGTGTGGCATCTGACAGAACTGAGCATCTGTTAACTAATGAAATGAGAGGAGAAAACCTAGGTGCCAGCAACTCTTGAAACTGTGGGACTTATACATCCACTTGTGAATCTGAAACAAGACAGGCTCCTTTTCCCAGGACAAAGCACATGAGGAGCCACAGAAACAACGTCGCGTACATTTCCAGGTGGTTCGGGGAGTCTTTGTACAGGCCGGGTCCAAGGGCCCAGGTTAAAAATTCTGCTCCAGAATTTCAAGTGGGGCTTCCCTCTGGCTCAGAGGATAAAGAATCCACCTGCAGTTCAGGAGGCCTGAGTTTGATCCCTGGGTTGGGAAGATACCCTGGAGGGAAGGGCAACCCACTCCAGTATTCTTACTCTTCAATTAAAAAATAAATAATGGCTTCAGAGGGAGAGGGAGAGGGTGGGATGAGCTGGGAGAATGGCAACAAAACATGTATACAATCATATGGGAGATGAAGCGCCAGTCTATGTTCAATACAGGATACAGGATGCTTGGGGCCGGTGTACGGGATGAACCGGGGAGATGGTGGGGGGAAGGGAGGTGGGAGGGGGCTTTAGCATGGGGAGATCGTGTACACCTGTGGCTGATTCATGTCAATGTATGGCAGAACCAAAAAAAAAAAAAAAAAGGAACACAAGGAAAAATAAATAAATAAATAAGTGGAAAAAAAGAATTTAAAATGAAGGAAAGTAGGAAGCGGTAAAGCATGATTTAGTAAAATCTGGTTTAATCTTGTATAGAAAAAGACTTAGATATAAAGACGACTTATCCAAGATTAATTAAAGGGACATTACAAATCCAAACACATGCACATGTGTATGCACTGTAGGGCGAGAGTCAAGACAAGCAAGCTCAGGGAGCAGAGAGGACAGGCGGGCATACGCTGTGCTCAGGTGCTGACTCCTGCAGAGCGGGCCCTCGCAGACATTTGGCCCGAGCGCTGCCAGGGGCGGGCTTTCCCGGTGGCTCAGCTGGCAAAGAGTCCACCTGCAGTCAGGAGACCCGGGTTTGAAGACCCACTGAAGGGATGGGCTCCCCACTCCACTATTCTTGGGCTTCCCTGGTGGCTCAGCTGGTAAAGAATCAGCCTGCAATGTGTTCGATCCCTGGGATGGGAAGAGCCCAACCAGGGAGAAGGGAAGGGCTACGCACTCCAGTGTTCTGGCCTGGAGAGTCCCATGGAACGCACCGCCCATGGGGTCTGTCAGTACAGCCAACCACAAGACTCTGAGTGGCTGGTGGCTTAGCTGCTTCTCGTGGGCCTTTAAAGCAGTGCTCTGCAAGGGACGTCATGCTCAAATTAGATTAGAGGGACATCAGCCAAGTGATCGTCCCCTTGTTCCATGTTGGTCGTTACCCCTAATATTGGAAAGTCTCAGCGGCTAAAAAAATGTCATCTTTCCTAGAGAGTTAATATTGCATGACTGATTTCTGTTTTAATTGATGAACAGAAGAATGAGACACCACCAACACCATCTGCTGCTGCTGCTGCTGCTGCTAAGTCGCTTCAGTCGTGTTTGACTCTGTGGGACCCCATAGTTGGCAGCCCACCAGGCTCCTCTGTCCCCGGGATTCTCCAGGCAAGAACACTGGAGTGGATTTCCACGTCCTTCTCCACACCACCATCTACTCATCTTGAATTAACATGTTCATTTGCTTACAGAACCCCAAGTTTTCTCGTTAAAAATAAAGCCTAACAAACCAGCCAACACGTGATTTAATTCCTTAATTGGAACAAAACTAAAACATTTAAGAATTCTCCAAACCAAATCAGTTTTCCTAGAATATCATTTCCTTAATAAAATAGGATAAAATTTTGTGATAGGCCAGGCAGAGGATATTAGATTACACGCTCACTCTGCTCCTGCCCATTTACGCGCGTGTGAAACCATCTCAGAAGCAGTTCAGGGAGCAGGACACAGACGGCAGATCTGCTTTTGTTGACTCTGTCTAGCCAGCTGTTCTATTTTCAGAGGCATCTTATTTTTTCTTCAAGAAGGATTGCTACTAAATTGTGTCACAGCTGATGAAACCGAAGCAATAATAGCGATGCAAAACCCTGGTAACACGGAGAAAGGAGGTAACACCCACAAATCTGGGGACGGGCTCTGTGGGCTAAATAAAACTTTTTCGCAGCACAGCTTGTCCAAAATGAGAGCACATGTCCCACTGTAACGAGACAACATGTCATTGTACTGTACTAAAGAGGCAGTTTCTCCGATTTGGAGGCCAATCTTTTTTTTAATCTGGAGAAATTCATCTCTAAAGGAAGGGATGTCCTAGAACAGTCTGTCTGCTTCTGCTCAGTTTCTTCCCTTAAAGAACATGTTGAAGGAAAAAGCACACAAAAAATAAAGTAGAATCTAAATATATTAAACTCACGGCCATCTGATAAAAACAAAAGATGTCATAAAATAACTCTGTCATTAAAAAACAGTTTAGATGATAAGATAGATTTATGACATAAGTATGTTTCAAAGACAGATGCCTCTTAATGAGCATGCTCAGAGAGCCTATAATTAAGCATGATAAGTCCATCCACATATTTTTCATTGCGTACTTACCATGGGCCCAGCATTTTGCTTAATTATATACTTTTAACTCTAAAAGGCAGTTTCTTATTATTTTACTATAGGTTTCCTACAATCATATAGTTTTATCATGCATATATGTGCATTCACAGTTTATACAGGTATGACCTGCTTTATAGAACAGATGTGCTCCTGAAAAGGTTACTTTATATTTGTTTGGTAAATTAACAGACAGTTTAGCTTTAATGAAAGGAATGGAAGCATGTTATTTAAGCAAAGCCTATGAGAGGGTGGGGCCAAGATGGAAAAGTTAGAAGTGTGTAAAGTCACTTTCTTACACGGGCACAAAAAATTATAAATACTTAAAGAGAAACTGGTGAGAAAGACCAGGAGATAGCAGAGAAAGATATTCTACAACTAAAACTATAAAAAAGGAACCATACTGAGATGGGGAAGAAGGCCGGAGATGGTGTATAGTCAAGACCTACACCCACAGGTGGGGGGCGATGACAACTGAAGCAGTTCTCCCCAGGAAGTGACGGGGCAGAGCCGCACTCCAGGCTCCCCAGTCCAGGCTCCCCAGTCCAGGCTCCCCAGTCCAGGGCCCTGCAGTGGGGTCATAAACACCCAAACATCTGGCTTTGAAAACCAACCAGGCTTACTTTCAGGAGAGCCAGCAGGCTTGGGAAATAGAGACTCCACTCTTAGAGGACACACAACATCTCACACTTTGCAGGACCTAGGGCAGAAGCAGGAAATTGAGAGGAGCCTATAGACCCATCATTTGATTTTGGAGGTCTCTCAGGGAGGCAATGGCAACTCACTCCAGTATTGCTGCCTGGAGAGTCCCAGGGACAGAGGAGCCGGGTGGGCTGCCATCTGTGGGGTTGCACAGAGTTGGACACGACTGATGTGACTTAGCAGCAGTAGCAGAGAGGCAAGCACTAACCAGAGCTCATCCTGGAGACATAGGCAGAGGCAGCAGCCATCCTGGGGAACTGCCCTGCCACAGGGACACGGCTGCAGGCAGGTGCCAGCGTGGAGTCCTGCCTCCAGCTCGCTAATGTCGGACCCAGCCCAGCCGCCAGCCTGTCAGCACCGGAACCGCACTCCTCAGGCAGAGCAGCTAGCCTGGCTGGGACACGGTTCCACCCACCGGCGGGTTGACTGTCTCAAGGCATCCTGAGTTCGCAGCTGCTCTGGGACCTGGTCGTGCCCACCAGTAGCCAGCAGCTTCCACTCAAAGCAATTAGCCAGACTGAAGGCCAGCCATGCCCAGCAGACTGCCTACAGAACCACCTTCCAGAAGAGAAGGACTCCCACAGCCCACACAGGGCACCCCAAGGGCATATATGGCTGGTGGCCAGAGGGGAAAACGCTGCTGGGGTGCAGAGGGCATTTCCCACCAAAGGCCATCTCTCCATGGCCAGGAGAAGTGATCACCCTACAAAATACACAGAAAAAGAAAATAACAAAGCAGGCAAAATGTGGCAAAAGAGGAATACACCCACAGGAAAGAACAGAATAAAACACCAGAATTTAGTGGAGATAAGCAACTGACCTCATGAGGAGTTCAAGGAAGTAATTTAAAGAACTCAGGAGAATGATAGATGAATAGAGTACGAAGTTAGAAGTCTATAATAAACAATTAAAAATACGTAGAGGAACCATACAAGTGAAGAATACTATAATTGGAATAAAAAGCACACTAGAAGGAATTAATAGTAGATTAAAGGATACAGAGGACTGGATCAGCAAGCTGGAGGACAGAGTAATGGAAATCATTCAATCAGAACAGAAAAAAAGAAAAAAGAAAAATGAAAAGAAATGAGGACACTTTAAAACATCTGGGACAATATTAAGCACACTAACAGTTGCATTATAAGGGTCATAGAAGGAGACGAGAAAGATACAAAGGCAGAAAGCATACCTGAAGTTGTAGGAGCTGAAAATTCCCCAAACAGGGGATGAAAACAGAAATTCAGTTCTAGGAAGAAGCTGCTGCTAAGTTGCGTCAGTCATGTTTGATCCTTTGCGACCCCATAGACGGCAGCCCACCAGGCTCCCCATCCCTGGGATTCTCCAGGCAAGAACACCGGAGTGGGTTGCCATGTCCTTCTCCAATGCATGAAAGTGAAAAGTGAAAGTGAAGTCGCTCAGTCGTGTCCAACTCTTAGCGACTCCATGGACTGCAGCCTACCAGGCTCCTCCGCCCATGGGATTTTCCAGGCAAGAGTACTGGAGTGGGGTGCCACTGCCTTCTCTGCCAGGAAAAAGAGAGGGTCTTAAATGAGACCAATCCAAAGAAGACCACACCAAGATACACTGCAATTAAAAACTGCAATGGCAAAATTAAGAGCAAGTTGAAAGTGAAGTCACTCAGTCGTGTCCGACTCTTTGCGACCCCGTGGACTGTAGCCCACCAGGCTCCTCTGTCCATGGGATTCTCCAGACAAGAATACTGGAGTGGGTTGCCATTTCCTTCTTCAGGGGATCTTCTCAATCCAGGGATCGCACCCGGGTCTCCTGCACTGCAGGCAGATGCTTTAACCTCTGCGCCACCAGGGAAGCAGATTAAAAGCAGCAAATAAAAAAGCAGCATTTACACACAAGGGAACTCCTATAAGGCAATTAGCAAATTTTTGGCCAAAACTGCAGGCTAGAAAGGTGTGGGATGAAACATTTAAAGTGATGAAAGGGAAAAATCTACAACCAAAAATCCTCTACCAAGGAACGCTTTCATTCAGATGTAATGGAGAAATAAGAGTTTTACAAACAAAAGCTAAAAGAGTTCAGCATTACTAAATCCACTTTACAGGAAATGGTAAAGGGACTTCTCTAAGCTAAAAAGAAAAGGTCACAACTAGAAGTATGAATATTATGCGAAACCATCTTATTAGTAAAGGCAAATATACAGACAATCAATCAACCATGCATAAAGTTACTAGGAAGTTTAAAGAATAAAGGTACTAAAATCATCTATAACCAAAATAAACAGCAAAGCATCAACAAAGCAAAAAGATACAAAATAAGATGTCAAAAACTATAAATGGAGGTAGGGAGTAAAAATGCAGGATTGTTAAAATGCTTTTAGACTTGAGATTATTATTAAAATAATCGTGTGTATATACAGATTGCTATGTATAAACCTCAGATGGCTGGATGGCATCATGGACTCAATGGACGTGAGTCTAAGTGAACTCTGGGAGTTGGTGATGGACAGGGAGGCCTGGCGATTCATGGGGTCGCAAAGCGTTGGACACGACTGAACGACTGAACTGAACTGAACTGAGGGAGTTCCTTCGTGGTTCAGGGGTCAAGAATCTGCCCTCCAATATAGGGGACATGGGTTTGATCCCTGATTGAGGAACTAAGATCCCACATGCACAGGGCAACTGAGCTTTGAGGCCACAACCACTGAGCCCTTGCACCTCAACTACAGAGCCTGCATGGTGCAAAATCTACAGCGCGTGTGCGCGTGTGCGCGTGTGCGCGTGTGCGCGTGTGCGCGTGTGCTCCAGAGCCGGAGCGCCAGGGCTGGGGAGGGGCCTGCGCGCCGCAGCAGGGGCCTGATGCAGCCCAAACAAAGACATATTCTTTAAAAAGCCTTATGTAACCACAAATCAAAAGACAAACTATAACAGATTCGGAAAAGAGAAAGTAATTCAAACATAATGCAAAATACAGTCGTCAAATCACAAGGAAAGAGAGAAAACGAAGAAAGGAGCAAAAAAGAGCTAAAAAACAATCCTAAACAATCAACAAAAGGACATAAGAACATAAGTGTCAAACAATCACTTTAAATGTCAGTGGACTATAGTTTCCAGTCAAAAGACAGACTAACCAGATGGAAGCAGAAGCAAGACCCAGGCGCCGGCTGAGTCTGAAGAGACTCGGTTCAGATCTAAGGATGCAAAGCGAGAGTGAGAGGGTGGGAAAGGCATCCTGCACAGATGGAAACGAAGAGAAACCCGGGGTGGCAATATGCAGATCAGACACGGTAGACTCTAAAACACAATATATGTGTGTGTGTGTATCCAACATAGGAGCACCTGAATACATAAATAATAACAGACATGAGAGGAGAAATTGAAAGTATTAATACTTTCAATAATAGGAGATGTTAAAGGCTTCTGAGGTGGCTCAGGAGTACAGACTTTGCCTGCCAATGCTGGATGCAGGAGACTTGGGTTCACTCCCCGGATTTGGAAGATCCTCTGGGGGAGGAAATGGCAACCCACTCCAGTATTCTTGCCTGGAAAATCCCAGGGACAGAGGAGCCTGGCGGAATTCAGTTCATGGGGTTGCACAGAGTCCGGTAAGACTGAGCAGCTGAGCACACACACGGGTCTTTAACACCCAGCTCACATCCAAGGACAGATCACCCAGAAAGAAAATTGACATGAAAACATTGCCCTTAAGCGACATGCTAGACCAGATGCAGTTAACGTGTATATACAAGACATCGCATCCTAAAGTAGCAGAAACACATGGACCATTCTCCAGGGTAGATTACATGCTAGGTCACAAAACGTGTCTTGGTAAATTTAAGGAAACTGAAATCATATCAAGCATCTTCTCTGACCAAAATGTTACGAGATTAAAAATCAACTATAAGGAAAAAACACAAAAGACATAAACGCATGGATGCTGAACGTGTTATTGTGAAATCAGTGGATCACTGCAGATCAAAAGAGAGACTTAAAAATCACCTGGAGACAAGTGAAAATAAAGACAGAAAGGTTCAAACTTTGTGGGATGCAGCAAAAGTAGTTCTGAGAGGAAGATTATAGTGATATATGCTTACCTTAGAGAGAAGAAAAACCCAGACAAACATTGGCCTTACAACTAAAGGAACTGGGAAAAACCAGACAAAAAACCCCAAAGTTAGTAGAAGGAAAGCAGTCATAAAGTTTAGAGCAGAAATAAGTGAAATAGAGAAATAATAGAAAAGATCAAGGGAAATAAGAGCTGGTCTTTGAAAAGGCAGATAAAGTTGACAAACATTTAGCCAGACTTTTCATGAAAAAAAGAAAGAGGGACAAATAAATAAAATTAGAGGTGAAAAAGGAAAAATTACACTGACATCACAGCAATATAAAAGATCATAACAGATTACTACTGACAATTAATAGCAATAAAATGGACAGCAGAGGAGAAATGGACACATTCCTAGAAATGGACAATCTCCTAAGACTGAACCAGGAAGAAATTTTAAAAATAGGAACAAGCCACCAGTTATGAAATTGATTCCATAATTTAAAAACTTTCAACAAATATTCTCAGAACAGATATCTTTAGAAGTGAATTCTACCAAACATTTAGAGAAAAGTTTACAACCGTCCTTCTCAAACTATTCAAAAGCTTTAGAGAAAGAAACACTTCTGAACTCATTCTATAAGGCCAGCATTACCCTGAAGAAAAAAAATTCAGACAAAGATATCACAAAAAATAAAATGAAAAGCCAGTATCACTGAGGAACATACATGTAAAATTCTTCAACATAATATAAGCAAACAGAATTCGCCAGTGCGTTGTAGAATCATACACCATGATCAATTATGATTTATCCCGGGTGCTCAAGGATGGCTCAACAGCTGCAACTCAACGATGTGACCCATCACATTAAAAAACTGAAGGATGAAAACCAAATGGCCATCTCAGCAGATGCAGAGAAAGCTTTTGACAGAATTCAACATCCATCTATGAAAAAACTCTCAACAAAATGGGTATAGAGGGAAAGTACCTCGATATAATTAAGGCCACATATGACAAGCCTATAGCTAACATTATATTCAATGGTGAAAAGCTGAAGTCATTTTTTCTATGACCAATAACAGGACAAGATGCTCACTCCTGCCACTGTATTTACCAGACTATTGGAAGTCTTAGTTTCAGCAATCAAACAAGTCAAAGAAATAAAAGAAAGTCAAATTATAAAGGAAGTAAAGCTCACTGTTTTCAGACGACATAATATAGTATAAGTAAGTGAGTGAAGTCACTCAGTCGTGTCCGACTCTTAGCGACCCATGGACTGCAGCCTACCAGGATCCTCCGTCCAGGGGATTTTCCAGGCAAGAGTACTGGAGTGGGGTGCCATTGCCTTCTCGTAATATAGTATAAAGAGATCCTAAACACACCATCAAAAAGCTATTAGAATTAATGGATTCAGCAAAGTTGAAAGATATAAAATTAGTATGCAGAAATCTGTTGTATTTTTATTTTTTTAATATAAATTTATTTATTTTAATTGGAGGCTAACTACAATATTGTATTGGTCTCGCCATACATCAACATGAATCCACCATGGGTGTACACGTGTTCCTCATCCTGCACCTCCCCCCACTTTCCTCCCCATACCATCCCTCTGTGTCATCCCAGTGCACCAGCCCCAAGCATCCTGTATCATGAGAAATAAACTTGCATTTTTAAATACTAATGACAAGCCATGAGGAAGAGAAATTAATAAAACAGTCCCATTTACAACTTAATCTGAAAGAATAAAATACCTAGGCATAAATCTAACTAACGAGGTAAAAATACCTGTGTTTAGAAAACTATAAAACTCTGATTAAAGAAATTAAAGATGATGGAAACAGATGGAAGGACATACTGTGTTCATGGATTAGAAGAATGGCACCACTACTTAAGACAATCTACAGATTGAATATGTTCATGGATTGGAAGAATGGCACTATTACTCAAGACAATCAACAGACTGAATACAGCTCCTATCAAAATACTTCTAAAATTTATATGGATACACAGAAGACCCAAAATAGTCAAAACAACTTTGAGAAAAGAATAAAGCTGGAGATATTATGCTTCCTCACTTAAAGTTATGTCCAAGCTATAGGAATCCAAACAGTATGGCACTTCTACACAAGCAGACATTTGTATAAACTTAACCTCAAAAACAAAGAGACTAGTGGCTACGGTGGTGGTGGAGAAATTGGATAACGGCAGTCAAAAGGTGCAAACTTCCAGTTATAAGATACATAACATAAATGCATAATACTAAAGACGCAATGTGCAGCATGATAATCGACACTGCTCTGTGTTACACATGAAACCTGCTAAGATAATAAATTCTAGTGTTCTCATCACAAGGAAATGCTTTTCTACTTCAGTCTCATATCCATTTGAGATGGTGAATGCTCATTCACTAAAGTTACTGTGATAATCATTTCATGATGTAAGTCAATTCATTATGCTATATGCCTTAAACGTATGCAGTTCAGTTCAGAGATGTGTATAAGAGACAGCAGTTAAACAGTGTTGGAAAAACTATATGGCTACATTAGAAATAATCAAACTGCATTACTCTCTCACATCATGCAGAAAAATAAATTCAAAGTGGATTAAATGTAAGACCTGAACCACAAATCTCCTAGAAGAAAATAACGGCTGTTTGATATTGGTCTTAGTAATATATATATATATATATATATATTTACTATATCTCCTCAGGCAAGGGAAACAAAAGCAAAAAAATAAACAAATAGGTACCTCAAATGAAAAATCTTTGCACAATGTAGAAAATGATCAACAAAATGAAAAGGCCATCTATTGATGGGAGAAGATACCTGCAAACTATATATTCAATAAGGAGTTAGTATTCAAAATAAACAAAGAACTCTTCCACTCAACATGGAAAAAGACAACCACATTTTACAGCGGGCAGAGGCTGTGAACGGCCGTTTCTCCAAAGAAGACAGCAGGCAGCCAACAGGCTCACAGAGGATGCTGAGCGTCACGGATCCTTAGGACAGTGCAGAGCCACAGTGAGGCATCGCCCACACCTGCCGTAATGGCCAGCATCAGAAAGAGAAGGGACAAGAGACGTCGGCAAGCGTGTGGATAAAAGAGAACCTTGTGCACTGCTGCTGGAACGTAAACGTACGGAAAACAACATGAGGTTTCCTCAAAAAATAAAACCAGAACGACTGGGTGTCCCATAAATTCCACTCCTGGGTTGTCATCCAAAGAAAACAAAGACACTAAAGCTATATATACCTCTTTGTCTATTGCAGCGTTATTTACATAGCTAAGACACAGAAGCAGATGAAGTTCCCATTAACAGGGGAGGGGATAAAGAACATGGGATATACACATATACCAGATCACCTAACCTGTCTCTTGAGAAATCTATATGCAGGTCAGGAAGCAAGAGTTAGAACTGGACATGGAACAACAGACTGGTTCCAAATAGGAAAAGAAATACATCAAGGATGTATATTGTCACCCTGCTTATTTAACTTATATGCAGAGTACATCATGAGAAATGCTGGACTGGAAGAAGCACAAGTTGGAATCAAGATTGCCGGGAGAAACATCAATAACCTCAGATATGCAGATGACACCACCCTTATGGCAGAAAGTGAAGAGGAACTAAAAAGCCTCCAGATGAAAGTGAAAGAGGAGAGTGAAAAAGCTGGCTTAAAGCTCAACATTCAGAAAACAAAGATCTTTGCATCTGGTCCCATCACTTCATGGGAAATAGATGGGGAAACAGTGGAAACAGTGTCAGACTTTATTTTTTGGGGCTCCAAAATCACTGCAGATGGTGACTGCAGCCATGAAATTAAAAGACGCTTACTCCTTGCAAGGAAAGTTATGACCAACCTAGACAGAATATTCAAAAGCAGAGACATTACTTTGCTGACTAAGGTCCATCTAGTCAAGGCAATGGTTTTTCCTGTGGTCATGTATGGATGTGAGTTGGACTGTGAAGAAGGCTGAGTGCTGAAGAATTGATGCTTTTGAACTGTGGTGTTGGAGAAGACTCTTGAGAGTCCCTTGGACTGCAAGGAGATCCAACCAGTCCATCCTGAAGGACATTAGCCCTGGGATTTCTTTGGAAGGAATGATGCTAAAGCTGAAACTCCAGTCCTTTGGCCACCTGATGCGACTCATTGGAAAAGATGCTGAGGAAACAGCAGGAGAAGGGGATGACAGAGGATGAGATGGCTGGATGGCATCACTGACTCGATGGACGTGAGTCTGAGTGAACTCCAGGAGTTGGTGATGGACAGGGAGGCCTGGTGTGCTGCGATTCATGGGGTCGCAGAGTTGGACACGACTGAGTGACTGAACTGAACTGATTATGAAAAACCATCCAGTAAAACATGAGCTTGTGAAATCAGATTTATATGTGTGCATGTGTGTGTACTGAATTGCTTTAGTCGTATCTGACTCTGTGAGACCCCATGGGCGGTGGCCTACAAGGCTCCTCTCTCTGTGGGATTCTGCAGGCAAGAATCCTGGAGTGGGTTGCCTTTTCCTTCTCCAGGCGATGTTCTTGGCCCAGGCTTCGAGCCTGCGTTTCTTAGGGCACCTGCGTTTGCAGGCACAGGCTTTACTGCTAGTGCCACGTGGGAAACCCCATTTATATGGATGGAGAAAAGAAAGGATTAGCACATGCATCCTGACATCTATAATTTACGATAGTAATACTATTTTACTTAATTTGTTACAAATGAGCCACACTGCAATGGAGTTCAGCTAGAAACAGGAATAGCACTCATGTTAGGGGCTTCCTGTTATTAAGCTGACAAATGGTTAATACTTTACAGATGGTTTCCATCTCATTTGTATGCACCGACCCTATAAAATAGGCACAGTTATCCATAGTTTGATTCATTATTTCATTATTCATTACAATAATGTAGAAATTATCCTCATTTTTAAAGATGAAGAAACTAAGGCTCAGCGAGAGGAAATAACTTGTGAAGATGCAGACTCAGGGCTTTAGATCTCTCTGTGCTTTTGGAGCCTCATCCTGCGTCTGTTGTCCCACAGTGCTTCCCACGCCATATGTACAGACCCAAGGTCACTGGGGTTGTGACTTGGCTGAATGACTTTACAGGCAAGTCGCCATTTTACAGGTTGTCATGTTACATGTACATGGTGGAGAAGGAAACTGTCTTAGGTAAAGTTCTCCGGAAGCACAGAAACCTTCAATTATGAATTGAGAGAATGGAATAGCATATATTTCTCCAATGCATGAAAGTGAAAAGTGAAAGTGAAGTCGCTCAGTCGTGTCTGACTCTTAGCGACCCCATGGACTGTAGCCCACCAGGCTCCTCCAGCCACAGGATTTCCCAGGCAAGAGTACTGGAGTGGGGTGCCATTGCCTTCTCCATAAAATAGATATTAATGAGTGTACATACTTGGCAAGTTGCTTCAGTTATGTCCAACTCTGCGACCCCATGGACCGTCGC
>SJYC01083546.1:0-67919 GCA_006408675.1 Madoqua kirkii | reverse complement strand
GTATCCACTTAGTATCTTTCATGTAACTGAAAAACACGTCTGTCTTTCCTTGTACCCCACCCTCAACTCCTACTTTCTGTTTTTATTAGTATTGATATGACTTTTTATTTTTTTTAATTTTTATCACCCTTCAAAAACTATTTAAGACCTATTCAACTGACTTTACACTACAATCACAATAGTCTAGATTCCATTCTATTTCAGATTTTTTCAACATTTACCATTAGTCATTTTCTATAAAATAGTCCCATTCAAAACTTGGGTTTTTCTTTTCTTTTTTCTATTTTTCAAAAAATTTTCCTGGCTTGAAATGAGTACATTATTGGTGGTATATATTTTTTTCAGCCAATTAAAATCTGAAAATTATATTCTTCTGTAAATGAAAACTCAATAAGTAAAAATCTCTAAGGATAGACATATTTCTTCCTCAACTATCTGAGTCTTGACTCATTTCTTCTTGAATTCAATGTTTCAGAAGAAAACTCTAAGTGTAAGTTCATTCAAAACACCAAGATCCTTTTGTTACATCTCCAGGATGCATGGACCATGTCATCTTCTTTCTCATCCCTTTATTCTCCTCATCTGAATTCTGGAAAACATCCCATTTATCTTCCACATTATGATCCCTTGTATCATAGAAAAAGCTTTTCCATTTTAATCTTTCTAACGCAAATTTTAGTCTTTTGCATGCAGATTTTAAATGGGTCATTACATTTTGATTCTCTTTCTTCTTTTCCTACCTCATCCAACTCATGTTGAATTTTGTATGCTCTGTGTCTCTTGGCTAGTTCCCTTTTTAAACTCTATCTTTTATTTTATTATCTCATGCTCTTTTTCATATTTTCTAGAGTTTTACGGAAAGCATAAAGAGCCTATTCTTTGTTCTTTTTCCAAGGAAATTATTTGCCTTAGAAATAAAGCTTCTTTGCCATCCTCTTCCTTTCAGGACTCAGAACATTTGCTTTGGTACCACACTGAGCTGTTCTGCTGTGGGACATCCATATTTAATGAGGATAGCTTATGCTGTTTGGTTCCCCCTCGCTGATTTTTACATTTCTCTTAGAATGGGCTTTGTGGACTTTAAGCAGCAAGGTTACTTCCTATAAATTACATGTGTAGCTGGCTGTTCCAGAGGCTGAGGAAATGAAGGGGGAACTCTTTCTGGTGGTCTACTCTAATAAAGATCAGCTTTGGGTCTTCTCTTCTCTTTGCTTCATCCATAACATCAGGTTCATGGAGGATCTTACCCAGTCTGCTTTCCCAGGCTGCTGCTTACCACATCAAATAGAAAACTAAACCTCGCCTCACGGGCAGCTTTCTTCTTCATGTGAACCTTGTACGCACTCTAGAGTCTCCTAACACAGTACTTTCCTCTGCTATGGGTCCACATTGGATCCATGTCCATGAACAAGGGTCAAGAGACATCCTGAACTTTCTCCAAGGTCCACTATGGCATGCAGGGCTCACTCTGCAGACAAATCACCCATGGAGCATTTCTGAAAGTATCCATCTGCCCTGTATCCTCCTTGCTTTGCTTCATTTTGGAAAAATCTGAATGAAAAATAAAAGAAATTATTCAATGTTTCCAACTTTTTTAGGGACTCTTTTCCATAATTTGCAATGGTGATGTCTGCTTCCTGATCTATTTTTCACAGTTATTGCTAAGGAGATTTGAGATGGAAGTGGTGTGTTATACAAATGATCACAGCCATTCTTATCTGAAGGTCATAATATACATTTTTTTTATTATTAATTCGCTTGTTTTTGGCGGCACTGGGTCTTTGTTGCTGCCCAGGCTTTCTCCAGTTGTGACAAGCGGAAGCTCTTCTTTAGTTGGAGTGTGCGGTTCACATTGTCCTCATTGCAGTGGCTTCTCTTGTTGCAGAGCACAAGCTCTTGGGCATGGGGGCCCAGCAGTTGTGGCACAAGGGCTTATAATAGCCCTGCAACATGTGGGATCTTCCCAGATCAGGGGTCAAACCCATGTCCCCTGCATGGGCAGACAGATTTTTAACCACTAGACCACCAGAGAAGTCCTAAATATTTTAAAATTAACTAATGAGCCAGAAATTCTGAAGTTTCCCAGGTGGGTCCACCTTGAGGAAAGAAAAACAGTGAGAAAGAGGTAAAGTGAACATCCTTAGGAATCACAGTCTTGGTGAGTCTCCAACCTTCCTTCTGCCATTTGTGTGAACTGTCTCATTCAGTCTGCTTTTAATTCAGCTTTCAGGTGAGTCAACTCCTAACTTCAGGCTGCAAAATGGTCCAGCTGCAGCAAGAAGCAGTGATACTTCCCAGAATCTTGTCAAATAACATGATTTATGAGCAGAATTACCCAGACAATATTTCTCAGGGTTATTTTTCACTCTTCCTTTCTCCCTGATAACATTAACTCAGACGAGTGTGTGCAGCTTTGCAGTGCTAACCTAGAAAAAATGAGAAGGCAGTATTATTTTTAAATAATAACCCACTTACAGAAACATGGTTGCACTGGGTTCCATATTACACTGTGAAAGCATCAGCATGAAGTCAGAAATCTCAAAATGTATGTGATTTGAGCATCCTCCCATAATTCACTGAACAGGATGAAATAATTATTTAACAACTAGAAAAACATGATATGCACATTTCAAATGCTTCCTAGGGTGAGAAATAATTCCTGGTAGTTTTCTCTTCCCATTAAGTGAGGATATATCTGACCAATTGATGAAGAATGGAGTATGTGGAAGACGAAGAAGGAACAACCACTCAGCTTCTACCTGCCCCTGGGCTGATGAAGGAGCCTGTATCAGAATGAAGGGACCTACTCTCACCCAGCTACAGACGGTGATGAATTCCACATCACCTGACTTTATGCCCACTGTCCCCCAAAAGCTGGATTCAGCTGCAGTTGAGAAGAGGGCAAGACAAACTCCTCTGCCTTACAGTCCTGTATTTCCAAGTGATCAAATTTTAAAATGTGTCAAAGATTCCTATTCACCAGTTCTGACCATCAAATGAGCAAAATGAATGGGAATTACTTCATTGACAATTTAGCCAAAAATAACATGCTAAACAGTACTACCTTCTATGTATTATCTATAATAAGGGTACACAACAAACCCAAACCAGTAATAAATAAGGCTTTACTTTGCTTAGGAGTCTGTGTTGTTGGTTTTAGTCGGGTTTGGCCACGCAGTTTGTGCCTCAGCTGGGCATACTGTCAAATTTGGGAGAAGCTGGCTCTTGGCCGATCTCGTATGGCCTCAGCTGGGATGTCTAGAACAATTCAGCTCTGCTCTAAATGTCTCATTCTACAGCAAGTCAGCCAGGCATCTTTTCAGGGCAATCACAGAGGAGCAAGAGAACAAGCAAAAATATATACACACTTGACCTCTGCTTTGAGGGCATCACACTTGTTAAAATGCCATTTTCAAGGCAAGTCACATGCTGCACCCAAGGGGTCAAATAGAACTAACACCCAGCCAGAGCAATGCAAAGGGAGTGGGTACAGAGAAGGATGTGGAATGGAGAACAACAATTAACGCAATCAAGTTACTGGACTCCTCTAGCCAGTTTGTCTACTGTTTGAGTCAATGAGATCCTGAGTCAACCGGTGACTTTATAACATGCCTAACCCTTCATTTAGGGCCCTCAAATCCAGAACTACTCACTCAAATAAGAGTATCTATTCAACTAACCTCAAAACAGTTGAAATTTAGTCATTGAATAATTGTGATTATTATAATCACATTAATTGTGATCATAAATAAATGAAATTTAATTACTAATGTGTAAACAAAATTGGCTCATATCCAGGTAATACATGAAACTATGGTAGGTCCATCTTTGTTCTAATGTTCAACACAATGCAATATTTTTCACAGTGCTCTTGCAACAGCACATCCTGGAGAATGATTAAAATCATGATTGTGCCTTAAGGTAGACACATACAAGCCAGATATAAGCAAAGAAATGATGACTCTATAAAATGACAATATAAAGTCAATCTTTAGAAGTACAGTGGCTTCCCAGGTGACTCAGTGGTAAAGAATCTGCCTGCCAATGCAGAAGCTTCAGGAGACTTGGATTCAATTCCTGGGTCAGGAAGATCTCCTGGAGGAGGAAATGGCAACTCATTCCAGTATTCTTGCCTGGAGAATCCCATGGACAGAGGAGCCTGGAAGGCTACAGTCCATGAAATCACAAAGAGTCAAACATGACTAAGTGATTGAGCAAGCAAGAAGTGCAGTACAAAAGTCATCAGTATTCCCTAACTGTATCAAAAATAAATTGGAAATCAAAGATACATTTCCTCAAAATAGTCATTAGAAATGCATCACCCATTCATTTAACGTAAGTGTGTTAAAAATCCTCATGATTATATCTGCACCGAGTACTTTTGCAGGAAACTCTGTCCCTGCCTTCAAGATATTTGATGTTTGAAACAGAAAACAGCTATAGGTGCTTAGTTGTCACAGAGATTCATTTGAAATCAAACTTTGTCTCTGAAAAACTGAGTATGAATTAAATGTTAAGCAAATTTTTGAGTTATCATTTACAGTGAATTTCCCACTTCCATTTGCTAAAACAGGAACCACAAATTGCTTGAGATGGTTTCAGTGTTTATTGCAGAAAATAATGGAAGTCAAAATTTTAATATTAATATTCTTACAAAAAATTCAGTTGTAACCTTTCTCAATCATTGGCATAATTCTTTTTTGTTGTTTATTTTTTTCCACTGTCTTTTTCTCTCTTTTTTAATTTTTTAATTGAAGGATAATTGCTTTACAGAATTTTGTGGTTTTCTGTCATACATCAACAAGAATATCAGCGATAGGTACACCCATTTCCCCTCCCTCCCAGACCTCTCTCCTGTCTCCCTCCCCACCTACCCACCCTAAAAGCCTGTCACAGAGCCCCTGTTTGAGTTCCCTGAGTCATAGAGTAAATTCCCATTGGCTCTCTATTTTGCATACGGTATTGTCAATTTCTATGTTACTCTTTCCATACATTTCCCCTTCTCACTTCTCTCCTCCCACCTTGTCCATAGGTTGTTCTCTATGTCTGTTTCTCCGTTGCTGCCCTGAAAATAAGTTCATCAGTGCCATCTCTTCAGATTCTATATATATATGTCAGTATACAGCATTTATATTTCCCTTTCTGACTTACCTCACTCTATATAATGGGCTCTGGCTTCATCCACCTCATTAGAACAGATTCAAGTGTCCCTTTATATGGCTGATTAATATTCCATTGTGTATATGTACCATAGCTTCTTTATCCATTCATCTGTTGATGGACATCTAGGTTGCTCCCATGTTCTAGCTATTGTAAACAGTGCTGCAGTGAACATTGGGATACATGTGTCTTTTTCAGTTTTTCAGTTCCTCAGGGTATATGCCTAGGAGTGAGATTGCTGAGCACATGGTGGTTTTATCCCTACCTTTTTAAGGAATCTCCATACGGTCTTCCATAGTGGCCATATCAGTTTACATTACCACCAGCAATGTAAGAGTGTTCCCTTTTCTCCACACTCCCTCCAGCATTTATTGTCTGCAGAGTTTTTGATGGCCGTTCTGACTGGTGTGAGGTAATATCTCATTGTAGGTTTGATTTGCATTTCTCTGATAATGAGTGATGTTGAGCACCTTTTCATGTGCCTGTTAGAATCATTGGCATGATTCTTAATTTAATCATCTGGTCTGGTCAGATGATCACTCACTCAGTCATGTCCCACTCTTTGCAACTTCATGGACTGTAGCCTGCCAGGTTCTATGTCCATGGCACCCACCAGGCAAGAATACTGAAGGGAGTTGCCAGTTCCTACTCCAGAGGCTCTTCCCAACCTAGGGATTGAAACTGTGTCTCCTGCAGCCCCTTCATTGGCAGGCAGATTCTTCACCACTGAGCCACCTGGGAAGGCAGGTAGGTTCATCTGTCCAACTCTTTGCGACTCCATGAATTGCAGCACGCCAGGCCTCCCTGTTGATCAGCATCTCTCGGAGTACACTCAGCCTCACATCCATCAAGTCCATGATGCCATCCAGCCATCTCATCCTCTGTTGTCCCCTTCTCCTCCTGCCCCCAGTCCCTCCCAGCATCAAAGTCTTTTCCAATGAGTCAACTCTTCACATGAGGTGGCCAAAGCACTGGACTTTCAGCTTTAGCATCATTCCTTCCAAAGAAATCCCAATGCTGATCTCCTTCAGAATGGACTGGATGGATCTCCTTGCAGTCCAAAGGACTCTCAAAAGTCTTCTCAAACACCACAGTTCAAAAGCATCAATTCCTCATTGCTTAGCCTTCTTCACAGTCCAACTCTCACATCCATACACGACCACTGGAAAAACCATAGCCTTAACTAGACAGACCTTAGTCGGCAAAGTAATGTCTCTGCTTTTGAATATACTATCTAGGTTGGTCATAACTTTTCTTCCAAGGAGTAAGAGTCTTCTAATTTCATGACTCCAATCACCATCTGCAGTGATTTTGGAGCTCAAAGAAATAAAGTCTGACACTGTTTCCACTGTTTCTCCATCTATTTCCCATGAAGTGATGGGACCAGATGCCATGATCTTCGTTTTCTGAATGTTGAGCTTTAAACCAACTTTTTCACTCTCCTCTTTCACTTTCATCAAGAGGCTTCTTAGCTCCTCTTCACTTCCTGCCATAAGGGTGGTGTCATCTGCATATCTGAGGTTATTGATATTTCTGTGGGCAATCTTGATTCCAGCTTGTGTTTCTTCAAGCCCAGCGTTTCTCATGATGTACTCTGCATATAAGTGAAATAAGCAGGGTGATAATATACAGCCTTGATGTACTCCTTTTCCTATTTGGAACCAGTTTGTTGTTCCATGTCCAGTTCTAACTGCTGCTTCCTGACCTGCATACAGATTTCTCAAGAGGCAGCTTAGGTGGTCTGGTATTCCCATCTCTTTCGGAATTTTCCACAGTTTATTGTGATCCATACAGTCAAAGGCGTTGGCATAATGAGTAAAGCAAAAATAGATGTTTTCTTGGAACTCTCTTGCTTTTTCCGGAACTCTCTTGCTTTTTCCGTGATCCAGCAGCTGTTGGCAATTTGATCTCTGGTTCTTCTGCCTCTTCTAAAACCAGCTTGAACATCAGAGAGCTCACGGTTCACGTATTGCTGAAGCCTGGCTTGGAGAATTTTGAGCATTACTTTACTAGCATGTGAGATGACTGTAACTGTGTGGTAGTCTGAGCATTCTTTGGCATTGCCTTTCTTTGGGACTGGAATGAAAACTGCCCTTTTCCAGTCCTGTGGCCACTGCTGAGTTTTCCAAATTTGCTGGCATATTGAGTGCAGCACTTTCACAGCATCATCTCTCAGGATTTGAAACAGCTCAACTGGAATTCTATCACCTCCAGTAGCTTTGTTTGTAGTGACACTTTCTAAGGCCCACTTGACTTCACATTCCAAGATATCTGGCTCTAGATGAGTGATCACATCATCATGATTATCTGGGTCATGAAGATCCTTTTTGTACAGTCCTTCCGTGTATTCTTGCCACCTCTTCTTAATATCTTCTGCTTCTGTTAGGTCCATAGCATTTCTGTCCTTTATTGAGCTCATCTTTGCATGAAATGTTCCCTTGGTATCTCTAATTTTCTTGAAGAGATCTCCAGTCTTTCCCATTCTGTTTTTTCCTCTATTTCTTTGCACTGATCACTGAAGAAGGCTTTCTTATCTCTTCTTGCTATTCTTTTGAACTCTGCATTCAGATGCTTATATCTTTCCTTTTCTCCTTTGCTTTTCCCCTCTCTTCTTTTCACAGTTATTTTTAAGGCCTCCTCAGACAGCCATTTTGCTTTCTTGCATTTCTTTTCCATGGGGATGGTCTTGATCCCTGTCTCCCGTACAGTGTCACAAATCTCATTCCATAGTTCATCAGGCACTCTATCAGAATTTTCTCCTTTGCTTTTCCCCTCTCTTCTTTTCACAGTTATTTTTAAGGCCTCCTCAGACAGCCATTTTGCTTTCTTGCATTTCTTTTCCATGGGGATGGTCTTGATCCCTGTCTCCCGTACAGTGTCACAAATCTCATTCCATAGTTCATCAGGCACTCTATCAGATCTAGTCTCTTAAATCTATTTCTCACTTTCACTGTATAATCATAAGGGATTTGATTTAGGTCATACCTAATGGTCTAGCAGTTTTCTCTACTTTCTTCAATTTAAGTCTGAATTTAGTAATAAGGACCACATAGAGACAGTTGAATGAAAACTGATTGGATTTTGCATCTCTCTTTGTGTTTCTTGCCTCTATGATCCAGAAAGTAAAGTCATGGTAATGAGAGTTGCTTCCAACCAAAAAGACTTTGAATAAAACAGTTCTATCAAGGCTACAGAATTATACTCCATTCCTGACCCTAGCCTTTTCTGGCAAGTTATCTGTGAAGTTTTCCTTCTCTTTCTTAATCCACTTTGTCTTTATCTCCAAACCAGAATAGAACTCTGAATGAAACTGCTGCACTACCAATTTTAACTCTTTTTTTATTTTATTTTATTTTTCGAGACTTAACTGTGGAAGCAAATCACATAATGTGGTATGATAAGAGTCCTAACAGCAGTAGGCATACTTCATCCGGTTTCTCTTGTTATCAGCACACAGGTTGTTTTAGACATTGAATTCTGCTGAGGCGTTTTCAGGGGCCATAGGATACAGCAGAGTCTCCTCACCCACAGAGGATCATATGAAACACCAGGAATGTAAAGTCTTTTAAGCAATCCTCAAAAAAAAAAAAAAAAAAAGGAAAGTTTCTTTCTTTTGTACTGCTGAGACATCCTCTGCCTTTCCTCAATTTCCAGTCCCAGCTGTCATATGGAATGAACAAAATCTCAAAAGTAGCTTTTTGTAAGAGAAGGTCCATTGCTTCCAAAATCTAATGTTAGTGCAATTTGAATAAGCATTCAAATAAAGATAAGGAACCTGCACCATTAGAATTTTATGGAAAAGTATCAGGAAATAAAAAGGCAGATTTGTGGCTTCCTGCTCTTAAACAAAAAAAGGGACTTAACTAATAGCTAAAATGTACCAGAATAATGAAAACAACAAATCTTAATTTCTGTCCTTCTCTTCCACTGCCAAACACCAGCGAGAGTGATTTTTGTCAACTGTTGTTTCTACATCCTGCCACCCTTCCCTACATTAACCTAAGTAACATTGATAAAATTGTTCTTTTGAAGATCAGCATGCCTGCTTTACATTTTTTCCTTACTTTATTATAAAGTACAGCACACAAACAGAAAAATGCATGAAAGAAAAATAAACATCAAGAATGTATCACAAAGAAAACAGTTGTAGCTTCCCTGGTGGCTCAGACAGTAAAGAATCTACCTGCAATGCAGGAGACCCAGGTTCAATCCACCAATCAGGAATATCCCCTGGAGCAGGGAATGACAACCCTCTCCAGTATTCTTGCCTGGAGAATTCCTTGGACAGAGGAGCCTGATGGGCTACAGTCCATGGGGTCACAAAGAATTGGACAGGACTGAGCGGCTAACACTTTGACTTTTAACCATATTCCAGGGCAGGGAACTGAACATTGTCAGCATCCCAGAAGCATACCCGCCTGTTCCTTCTCAATAACAAGGTCTCCTCTCTCCCCAGATATGCTCTTTATCCTCATGCCTAACACTGGAGTTTAGTGTTCCCTGTTTTTCACATTTTTGTGTAGGGAGTTATGTTCCCATCTTGTTACTAAATTGTGTCTAACTTACATCACTCAGCATTCTTGTGGTGAGATTCACCCATCCATTGCATGGAAGGGTAGTTCATTTTTTTGTTGTTGTACAAGTATTTACACTGTATGACCAGCTATAACACAATTTTATTTACCCATATGGCACAAAGTGAAGAACTAAAGAGCCTCTTGATGAAAGTGAAAGAGGAGAGTGAAAAAGTTGGCTTAAAGCTCAACATTCAGAAAATGAAGATCATGGCATCCAGTCCCATCACTTCATGGCAAATAGATGGGAAAAGTAGAAATGGTGGCAGATTTTATTTGCGGGGTGGGGAGGGGCCTCCAAAATCACTGCAGATGGTGATTGCAGCCAGGAAATTAAAAGATGCTTACTCCTTGGAAAAAAAGTTATGACCAACCTAGACAGCATATTAAAAAGCAGAGACATTACTTTGTCAACAAAATTCCTTCTAGTCAAGGCTATAGTTTTTTCGGTAGTCATGTATGGATGTGAGAGTTGGACTATAAAGAAAGCTGAGCACAGAAGAATTGATGCTTTTGAACTGTGGTGTTGGAGAAGACTCTTGAGAGTCCCTTGGACTGCAAGGAGATCCAACCAGTCCATCCTAAAGGAGATCAGTCCTGGGTGTTCATTGGAAGGATTGATGTTGAAGCTGAAACTCCAATACTTTGGCGGCATGATGTGAAGAGCTGACTCATTTGAAAGGACTCTGATGCTGGGAAAGATTGAGGGCAGGAGGAGAAGGAGGTGACAGAGGATGAGATGGCTGGATGGCATCACCAACTGGATGAACATGGGTTTAGGTGGACTCTAGGTGTTGGTGTTGGATAGGGAGGCCTGGCATGCTGTAGTTCATGGGGTCATGAAGAGTCAGACACAACTGAGCAACTGAAATGAATTGAACTGAACTGAACTACTGATATGCATTTAGGTTGTTTCCAATATTAACTGTAACAGATATTATTGCTGTGAACATTTCTTTTTCTTTTCCTCTGCCAGAGACCAGCCTTGGTGGATCCAGGGAATTCGAAGCAGGGACAGAGTTGGTGAAGAGAGATTAATTAGAAATTTAAAGAGAGATTAGAAGAGAATAATGTAGTAGAGAAAAGGGGGCTGTGATTCCTTGGTTTACACAAGAAGCCAATAAAGTTCCAGGACAAGGAACTTGCACTGTCTACGTTAGGCTACAGGTGCCCTCCCAGTCTCCCAAAGGAGTGGAGACACAAAGCACCTCCTTGTTTGGTTCTCAGAAGCTCAGGCAAAATTAGTAGATGTGGCAAACCTTTGTGTTCCAGACAGGAATTCAGCCTGAAAAGGAGAGGGAGGGAGAGGGAGAAAGAAAGAAAGAGAATAAACACGGGGGGAGCCAGGCTTGTGCAAAAACCCTATAACTTTTTTTTCAAAAGGTGCTTATATACCCTAAGTTTTCCATAATGGAAGATGCAGAGTCATGCAGAGGCAGCAGTCCTGACCCTTATCAATACCAGGCTTCCTTTCTGCATACCTTTCCATATACAAAAGGACTCAGGTGATTTACATTATCTTCTGGCCAAGAAGTCTGTTAACATTTTATGGCTCTTTTCCTTGATGAATGTTAATCAACCAAAAAACTCATTTTCCCTTGAAGTGTTTTTCTTTAATCTGCATCGCCCTCAAAGTACTAGATAAAGTTGCATCCTTATAGAACAAAGGCGCAGTGGGTTACAACAAAGAAAGTGCTTAACTCAAAGATCTAATGTTGCTACTTGTTTTTTCTATATACCAACTATATTAATTAATGCACTCCTGGGTACACAACAAATAAACGATATGAAAACCTGGCAGTAAGTATTGGCTCAACAATGAAACCCTTAACTAGTTCTATTCTAATGATTTTTAACTCCTCAAAGGCTCTACATTCCTATAATTTTTTAAGCTTCCTGTGCCTCTCACAGTTGGGAGGCTGTAAACAATCATATACGCAGTTGTTAAAAGTCCGGATAAACCTGTCAGGCAAGTTGGAAAGCTATCAGAACGGTTTTTGGATTGAAACACTCTTATTATGTCCAGGAGACTCATTATCTAAAAGCTCTAAATTAACTTTTTCCAGAAAAAGGGAGGACAGCCCTCTGTTAAATGTCAGAGGAGTTGGTGGAAAACATAACACAGTAAAGCAGGCAGACTCTGGTTTGGGGGCTAGATGCTCGAGAAAATCCAAGGGAACCCCTGAGGCTTGATCCCATCTTTGTGTTTGTCAGGCCTCCTTTCTCATAACCACGGGCAAGATTCCCCATGCTGGCTCCCGGCATTCCTCTATAAGTTATAAGATATTGAGCAGGGTTCCCTGTGCTACACAGTAGGACTGTGTTATTTATCTATTGTATATATGTTGTTTTTGTTCAGTCACTAAAGAGTATCTGACTCTTTGCGACCCTATGGACTGAAGCTTGCCAGTCTTCTTTTATCTTCTGAGAATTGTTCAAACTCATGTCCATTGAGTCAGTGATGCCATCCAACCATCTCATCCTCTGTTGCCCCCTTCACCTCCTGACCTCAATCTTTCCTAGCATCAGGGTCTTTCTTTTCCAGTGAGTGTGTTCTTTGCATCAGGTGGCCAAAGTATTGGAATTTCAGCATCAGTTTTTCCAATGAATATTCAGGATTGATTTCCTTTAGGATGGACTGTTTTGATCACCTTGCTGTCCTAGGGACTCTCAAAGAGTCTTCTCCAGCACCACAGTTCAAAAGCACGAATTCTCCAGCATTCAGCCTTCTTTATGGTCTAACTCTCACATCCGTAGATGATCACTGGAAAAATCATAGCTTTGATGATATGGACCTTTGTCAACAAAGTGATATTCCTGCTTTTTAATATGCTGAGGGTTTATCATAGCTTTCCTTCCAAGGAGCAATGTCTTTTAATTTCATGGCAGCAGTCACCATCCACAGTGATTTTGTGTATGCTAATCCCAAACTTTCATTGATCCCTCCTTCTCCTTTACCCTTTCAGTTCAGTTCAGTTCAGTCGCTCAGTCGTTTCCCACTCTTTGCTACCTTTACCCTTTAGTAACCATAAATTTGGTCTCTTTGTCTGTGAGTCTATTTCTGTTTTGAAAATGAGTTGCTATAAACATTTCTTTTAACAGTTTCATCATGCACACATGCATATGTATCTGCTAGATAATTAGGAGTAAAATTTCAGGAGCATGAAATATACATATATTAAGACTAATAGAGAATTTGCAATTGTACTAATGCCTGCTTTTGTCAGCAGTAAATGGAAGTTGTTGTTCCAGGGACTCTCTTATATTTGGTACTGTCAGTCATTGTAGCTTTATCGCTTTGGGGTGAACATTTTACCTCACTGTATGTTTAACTTGCAATTATAATTTATATTTATATAGTTATATAATTGTTATATAAATATATAGCTGCTAATTATAAAGCAAAGCACTTTTTTATGTATGTTCATTGACCATTGGATATCACCTTTTCTTGCCTGTTCAACCCTTTCTTTCCTATTGTCATGTTTTCTTTATTGATTGCTGGTGGTTCTTTTATAATCTGAATACAAACTTTCTGTCAGTTACTTCTTAGGAAAATGTACTCTGTCACTTTTTTTTATTAGTCTCTCCATGACGTCTTAATTTTGATATCACTATAGTCTTGCCTTTCCTAGAGTCTTAAGCAAATGAAACAATATATTATGTAGTCAGTTGTGGTGACATAATATTTTTAAGATCTATTCATGTTGTATGCATTAATATTTTACTACTTTTATTTCTAAATAATATTCCATAATACAGAATACCATGATTTATTGTTTGTTTATGCATTCACCACCTGTGACATTTTTGGGTTTATATGTACTATCATATTCAGCCCCTTCTATTTGTCTCATTAATTCCTCATTTCTTCTTCTTCTTCTTCTTCTTCTTCTTCTTCTTCTTCTTCTTCTTCTTTTTTTGGACAAAGTATTTTCATTATTCCATTATTTTGGTCACTATCATCTTGGTAATACTATCTGCCCTTGCAATTTTTGGGTGACTTCCTTAAAGGTGACAGTACTCATCCTCCAGTTATCAAAGTCTAATATTACTTGGCACTTTTTCTCTTTTACAGATCAATGCAAAGAAGTTGGAAGATTTTAGCTTGACTCATTCCCCTTCTACTTATATGATATGGTCATATTTTTTTATAAGGTTCTACTATTTTTTAACATAGTCAGTATTCATTTAAATCTGTTTATTTGTTCCTCATTTTCATTGTACTTTATTTCTCTCTGTATCTCAGATTTTGAGCCTGAATGTTCCTTCTGTCTTTGGTGTAGATTACAGGTGAAAAATTCTCCTAGTTTTTACTTATCTGAAAAATGCTGTTTATCTATTTTTGGAAGATATTTTCACTGAGTATGGAATTCTCCACAGCAGTTATTTACTATGAACGCTTTAAAGATAACATTTCATTACCTTCTAGCTTTTATTGTTTCTCTTCTGAAGTCAGCTTGTCACTCTAATAGTTGTTCCCTTGAAAGCAGTTTGCTTTTTTCTCCTCTGAATGCTTTTATTATTTGTCCTTTATTTTTGATTTTCAGATGTTATATTATGACAAGTCTATGTTGGTTTGTTTGTTATTTTTCCTGTTTGAGGTCTGTAAAGATGACTGAATATGTGACAATATGTTTTGCTAACTTTGGAAAACTCTCAGATCCACTCCATATCACCAACTGCTTCTGGCCCATTATCTCTCTTTAGTACTCCAGGGGCTCCAAATCATTTTTTCACATTGTTGTTTACACTATATTTCCTAATTTTAACTCTCCATACTTCACTTTGTATTTTGCAGTTGTACATTTTCTGTGTGGTTCTTTTCCATATGGAATTGACTTTAATGCAATAGGAATTGAGAAAATTCAGAGTGTGACTTCAGTCCTTCAAGGACTGGCTGAATTCCAGCTCACTCTGACTCTTGTTTTGAGTTCTCAATCCAAAATAAGAAAATTTACCCTGTCCCACCAGAAAGTCCTGGACTTTAACTTTCTTGTTCCCAGCTACAGATTTCTTAAAAGTTTTTGTACAGTACCTCAACTTCTCAAGTATCTCTTCCAGGTTTAGCCCTAAATTCCAGACTCACCTTTCTGAGGGAGTTAACTCAGTTGTTTCTCTAATGATTTCAAACAGATAAACCATTTTGTAATATTTTATTCATATTTTCTAGTTCTTAGTGTGAGGTTTAATCCAACTTATCCTGTTCATCATTGCTGGAAAATAATTTATTTGGTTTAAAATTGAATATTCCTTCTATAATCATCACTCTAATCCTCTGAAACATTTAATTTTATTGCTTAATTTAAGATTTTCTTTTCACCTCCATCAAACTGTGCATTTCTAATTTCCATCTATTACCCCTATACTTCTATATATACTCTATACTCCTTATTTATCTCTCAGGACTTTGTTTTCCCTTTATATGCATTCTATTGAACATGTGTCTGTCAGGATAAATAGTGCTTTATACATACCCTTCAAATTTATCTACTCTCACAGCTGCAGCTATGTCAACAACTGCCACCACATCCTCTTTGGTCCTGAAATATCATTTGTGCTTATGTCTCATATTTTTAACTACATAGAGGTCAACTCCATTGAGATGCCCAGTCTTCATGTCTCATTGAGCTTGTTGGTCACCCCCCTCCCAACTAAACTATTTTGAAAGAGATGCTTCCAAGTTTGCTTTCTTGGAAGATATAAAAGTCTTTCCCTTTGATGTTAATTAATTGTCTGGGAAGAAAGCTGTCCTAGGGAGATAGGTACTATGCTTATCTTCTTTTTACTCATCTTCCCCCCCCCATCCCACTCTTTCACCACCACCTCCATTAGAAATACATCTTGAGTAATGCTTTCAGAGTATTCTTCCTGTTGCTGTTGTTTAGTCATTCAGTTGTGTCCAATTCTTTTACAACTCCATGGACTGTAGCCCACCAGGCTCCTCTGTCCATGGAATTCTCCAGGCAAAAATACTGGAGTAGGTAGCCATTCCCTTCTCCAGGAGACTCCCAACCCACAGACCAAACCCAGATTTCCTGCATTGCAGACAGATTCTTTACCATCTGAGCCATCAGGGATGCCCAGTATTCTTCCTAAAACACACTATTACTCACATGACTCCAATATGAAGAATCCAGAGTATCATCTCTCATCTTCTGGGCCAAACAACTCTGCCTAATTTTCAAAACTATTTATAGTGTTTTTATTCTACCTACCCATTGTTTTTCATAATGCGATCTCTATTCCAATCAATAAACTTCTGCAAAATACTTAATCTTCTTCCCTACTTTCCAATTGTTCTTTATGCTGATCTCAAGACTGAAAGGTTTTCTCTACTTCCATAAACTCTTATTAGTCTTAATTATTCTTCAAGTTTCAATTCAAGTTCTGCCTCTGCCACAAAGCCCTCTGAAAGTATATCAGCTCATGCTGCTCCCAGGCTTCTCTCAAAAACCTGTTACAGGAAGATAATATCAGCAAAATGAAAACATAAGAATTTCTAGTTTTTGTCCACCCCAGAAACATTCAATTAAAAAACTATTTCCCTGCAAAAAAACACCTTCAAAAGATCCAAGGATTCCAGGTAAGGATCAAGGAAGGACTCATTGAGGAGGGTTGGAGAGAAAATGCATGCTGCCCCAGTCCATCACAGGTCCCCCAAAACCAGAAAGCCCAGCATGAACAGAGACACCCTCCCTGGTAGAAGGAAAGTGAAGTGAACACCAGACTTCCCCTCAAACCCCAGAGTCTGCATATCCCATTATCAGGCTTACCCCTTCAGTCCTAGGTAACCCTCTGCAAGTTCCCACAAGCCCTCAGTTATCCCAGTGCCAGCCAGCTCCCATGGCCTCCAGGTTCTCAATCAGCCCCTGCAAACTGGGGCTCTAGGTGGGCACCCACGAACCCAGACTTCTGTCTGGGCCCAGAACCAGGCCAGCTGCTGTGGAGAAAGGCTTTCAACTCACTCCAGCACCAGTCAGCCTCTGTGATCTCAACTTCCAAGCCAACTCCGATGGCCCCAGTATATAGAATGGCTCCCTCCAAACCAAGCTCCCAGCCAGTGCTGTCTGGGCCCCCACCCAGACTCCAGACCCACCCCATGAAGATCCCTGAACTGTCTGACCAAGAATTCAAAATCATCCTCTTAAAGAAATAGCATGAACCATAAGAAAACATAGGACAATCACATGCAAAAAGATGAAATTGGATCCCTATCTTAATACTATTCCAAAAAATGAACTAAAAATGCATTAAAAACTTAAATGTAAGATCCCAAACTATAAAAATGCTAGAGAAATGGATAAGAAAGAAACTCCTTGCCATTACTCTTGCAAACAAAATTTTAGACACAGCACCAAAAAATACCAGCTAAAAAAGTGAAAGTCAGTAAGTGGGACTACATCAAACTAAAAAACTTCCACACACACACACACACAAAACAATCAGAAAAACACAAATTCAACCCATGGAACGGGAAAAAAAGTATTTGCAACTATCTATCTGATAAGGGGCTAATACCAAAAATATGTAAGGAACTCATACAACTTAAGAGTAAAACAATAAACAACCCAGTTAAAAACTGGCAGAGGACCTGAACAAACATTTTTCTGAAAAAGATACAAAATGGATAGCAAGCAAATGAAAAGATGTTCATCATTAATCATCAGGGAGGTGTAAATAAAAACAAGATATCACATTTGCAAATAAAAACAAGATATCATATGAAAAGCACAGGATACAAGTGTTGGGAAGGGTATGGAGAAAAGTGAACCCTGTGCGCTGTTGGTGGACATGTAAATTGATGCAGCCACTGTGGGAAACAGTGTGGTTTCTTTAAAAATTAAAAATATAACTACCATATGATCTAACAACCCCATTTCCAGGTATAGATCCAAAGAAAATAAAACCATTATTTCAAAGAGATATCTATATCCCTATGTTGACTGTAGCATTATTTACAACAGCCAAGAGAGGGAAGTAACCTAAATATCCATGAAACTGGGAAATGGACAAAGAAGATGTGGTATATATATGAAATGGAATATTACTAGACAACAAAAAAGAAAATCCTGCCATTTGCAGCAACATGGATGAACCTTAAGGGCATCATGATAAGTAAAATAAATCAGACAGAAAATGACAAATACCACATGTCCTTACTTTTATGTGGAATCTAAAAAAGCTGAACCCATCAAAATAGAATGATGGTTGGCAGGGGCTGAGGGTGTGGGAAATGAGGACATGATCAAAAGGTACATATCCCAGCACAAAATGAATATGTTCTGGAGATTTGATGTATTAATACTACAGGGTAGCTATAATTACAGTATTATACCATATACATGTATATATATATACCATGTATATATACCGTATATATGTGAGAAATAGATCTCACATGTCATCACCTTGAAAACAAAATGTAATTATGTGAGAAAACGAAGATGTTAACTAATCTTATCATGGTAACCATTTTGCAATATGTATGTGTATCAAAGCATCACCTGCTCATTCTCTCTCCCCCATATAACTTTAGCTGAATGAGTAGTAGCACTAGGAATCTATGGATAAATAATAAAAAGGAAAAGGAGAGATGTCTTTAGTCTTGCATGATTTCATAGCAAGGTATGTAAAGGTACTTAAATCAGACACTAATCAAAACTAACTAAAGCATCAAACAATCCATTACAGAGCCCAATTCCTTATTTTGATTGAATACATCAGGCTCCTCAACCTATCTGTCTATAAAGCAAAGTCTCTTCTGGGCTTGTAAACATTTACTTCAATTTCTGCTGCCCTTTTATACATAATGTCTATGATACTATAAAATGTTATCAGACAGGTAAAGAAGCAGAAGACATGACCCATAATAAAGAAAAAATACTCAATATAATAAAGCTACAATAATCAAGGTAGCATGATATTGGTGAAAGAATAGAGAAACAATGGAACAGAATAAAGAGCTCAGCAGTGTGGGTGTGTGCATGCTAAGGAACTTCAGTCATGTGCAACTCTGTGCAACCCTATGGACTGTAGCCCACCAGGCTCCTCTGTCCATGGGATTTCCCAGGCAATAGTACTGGAGTGGGTAGCCATCCCCTTCCCCGGGGGATCTTCCTGACGCAGGGATCAAACTCGGGTTTCTTGCATGGCAGGCACATTCTTTACCACCTGAGCCACAAGGAAAGTCCAGCAAATAGTAGCCCCACACAAATTCTGTTGGTTGATCTTTGACAAAGGAGCAAAGGCAATACAATGGAGCACAGGTAGTCTTTTTAACAAATGTTGCTGGAACAACTGAATATTCACATGCAAAAATAAAAATAAAATGAATCTACACATAAACCTGGCACCATTCAGAATTAACTCAAAATGAATCATAGACCTAAATATACACACAAAACTATAAAACTCCTAAATGATACTATAAAACTCCTAAAAGATAACATAGGAGAAATCTTGATAATCTTGGCTATGGCAATAATTTTTTAGATTCAGCAGCATAGGCATAATATACAAAAGGGATAAAATTGATAAGTGGGACTTCATTAAAATTAAAAACTTCTACTCAGTAAGGACAATGTCAAGAGAAGAGTGGGAGATTCCCAAAGACCAAGAGATAACACTTACAAAAGACACATCTGATAAAATACAGTTATCCTAAATACAAAAAAAATTAAAGCTCAATGCTAAGAAAATGAATCATTCGATGAGCAAATGACCTGAACTGACACCTCACCGAAGAAAAGATACAGAAGGCAGAGATATTTATAAAAATACGTTCAACTTCACATGTTATTAGAGAATTGTGATTAAAACAATGAGATACCACTATACATCTCTTCAGTTCAGTTCAGTTCAGTCGCTCAGTTGTGTCCAACTCTTTGTGACCCTATGAACTGCAGCACACCAGGCCTCCCTGTCCATCACCAACTCCCAGAGTTTACTCAAACTCATGTCCATTGAGTCAGCGATGCCATCCAGCCATCTCATCCTCTATCGTCCCCTTCTCCTCCTGCCCTCAATATTTCCCAGCATCAGGGTCTTTTCCAATGAGTCAACTCTTCACATCAGGTGGCCAAAGTATTGGAGTTTCAGCTTTAGCATCAGTCCTTCCAAAGAAATCCCAGGGTTGATCTCCTTCAGAATGGACTGGTTGGCTCTCCTTGCAGCCCAAGGGACTCTCAAGAGTCTCCTCCAACACCACAGTTCAAAGGCATTAACTCTTCAGCACTCAGCTTTCATCACAGTCCAACTCTCACATCCATACATGACCACTGGAAAAACTATACCCTTGACTAGACGGAACTTTGTTGGCAAAGTAATGGCAAAGCTTTTGAATATGCTGTCTAGGTTGGTCATAACTTTTCTTCCAAGAAGTAAGTGTCTTTTAATTTCATGGCTCCAATCACCATGTGCAGTGATTTTGGAGCCCAGAAAAATAAAGTCTGACATTGTTTCCACTGTTTCCCCATCTATTTACCATGTAGTGATGGGACCAGATGCCATGATCTTCGTTTTCTGAATGTTGAGCTTTAAGCCAACTTTTTCACTCCCCTCTTTCACTTTCATCAAGAAGCTGTTTAGGTCCTCTTCATTTTCTGCCATAAGGGTGGTGTCATCTGCATATCTGAGGTTACTGATATTTTTCCCAGCAATCTTGATTCCAGCTTGTGCTTCTCCAGCCCAGCATTCCTTATGATGTACTCTGAATAGAAGTTAAATAAGCAGAGTGACAATATGCAGCCTTGTACTTCTCTTCCTATTTGGATCCCGTCTGTTGTTCCATGTCCAGTTCTAACTGTTGCTTCCTGACCTGCATATAGGTTTCTCAAAAGGCAGGTCAAGTGGTCTAGTGTTCCCATCTCTTTCAGAATTTTCCACAGTTTATTGTGATCCACACAGTCAAAGGCTTTGGCTTAGTCAATAAGGCAGAAATAAATATTTTTCTGGAACTCTCTTGCTTTTTCCATGATCCAGTGGATGTTGGTAATTTGAGCTCTGGTTCCTCTGCCTTTTCTAAAACCAGCTTGAACATCTGGAAGTTCATGGTTCATGCATTGCTGAACCCTGGCTTGGAGAATTTTGAGCATTACTTTACTAGCATGTGAGATGAGTGCAATTGTGCGGTAGTTTGAGCATCCTTTGGCATTGCCTTTCTTTGGGATTGGAATGAAAACTGACCTTTTCCAGTTTAGAAGAGACCAAATTCAAAACAGTGACAAACCAAATGTTAACAAGACACAACAGGAACTCTAATTTTTGCTGATGGAAATGCAAAATCATACAACCACTCTATTGGTTTGGTGATTTCTTACAAAACTAAACATACTGTTATTAAACAGTCCAGTAATTGTGCTTCTTGGGATTTCCCCAAATGAACTAAAAACTAATGCCCACACAAAAACCGGCCCACAGGTGTTTTTTTATAGTAACTTTGTTCATAATTTACAAAATGAAGAAGCAACCAAGGTGTCTTTCAGTGGGTGAATGGACAAATAGCTGCTATATCTAGGCAATAGAATAATGTGTGTGCAAATGTGCTCAGTCAATTCAGTCATGGCGCACTTTTTGCAACTCTATGGACTGTATCCTGCCAGTTTCCTCAGTCCATGGGGTTCTTCAGGCAAGAGTACTAGAGTGGGTTGCCATGCCCTTCTCCAGGGGATCTTCCCAACCCAGGGATTGAACCCAGGTCTCCTGCATTACAGGCGGATTCTTTACTGCTGAGCCACCAGGGAAGCCCAACAGGATAGTATTCAGTGCTAAAAAAAAGGAACTATCAATCCACAAAAAGACACTTGTTCAGTTGCTAAGTCATGTGCGACTCTTTGTGACCCCATGAACTGCAGTGTGCCAGGCTTCCCTGTCCTTTACTCTCTCCTAGACTTTCCTTAAACTCATGTCCATTGAGTTAGTGCTCCTAACTAACATCTAATCCTCTAACCATCTCATCCTCTGCCACCTCCTTCACCTCCTGCCCTCTCAGTCTTTCCCAGCATCAGAGTTTTTTCCAATGACTTAGCTTTTTGCGTCAGGTGGGCAAATATTGGAGCTTCAGCTTCAGCATTGGAGGAGACTCAAATGCATATTACCAAGTGAAAAAAGCCAAACTGAAAAGGCTACTTACTGTATGACATTGTAGAAAAAGCGAATAAAAGAATAAAATATCAGTGATCACCAGAGTTACTCAGGATAGAAGCAGGATTTACCCCCAACTTAGCAGTCAACCACTGCGGCCACCCCAACCGTGCACCCTAAGGAGACTCACAATCAGAAGCACTGGATCCTTGCCCCAGATGGCTGAGGAGCACATCAAAGAAGTAATTTTAATAAGCTCAGATTTCACATTTTCCCATACATGGAAAAATGCTAAATTCCTTAACTTGAGATATCTGATTTTCTTCAACTAACTGCAATTTTTTGATGTTCTGACTATCTGGTCTTTTGTTGCAAAAACTCTTTATCTTTGCTTTGCCTCTTTGGAACAGTATCTCAGAGTTATCTGAGTTCCTATGTTTTAGGCTTAAGCCCTCAGAAAGACCACCAAACAAAATATCAGTTCAGTTTAGTTGCTCAGTTGTGTCCGACTCTTTGCAACCCCCATAGATGACAGCACACCAGTCTTCCCTGTCCATCACCAACTCCTGGAGCTTGCTCAAACTCATGTCAATCGAGTCAGTGATGCCATCTAACCATCTCATCCTCTGTCATCTCAGCTTTTAGATTGTGGTTTGTTTTTTTAGTCAAGAACAATCTTCCATAGAAATATAATGTCAGGTGGCATAGTGGTAAAGAATCCACCTGCCAATACAGGAGATACAAGAGACACAAATTTGATCCCTGGATCAGAAAGACCTCTTGAAGTAGGAAATGGCAACGCACTCCAGTATTTTTTCCTGGAAAATTCCATAGACATAGGAGCCTGGTGGGCTACAGTCCATGGGGAAGCAAAGAGTCAGACATGACTGAGTGCACACAAGTCCTCAGAATGTTCACCAAATAAAACACAACTCTTAACTTTTAGGTTGTGCTTTTGTTTCAGTCAAAAACGATCTGCCATGAAGATATAATGTCAGAACAATAACACATATCAGAAACTAGCAACAGATGCCATGATGAGAAATGATCATAAGGACACTTCAAAAAGGAGAAAATGGATGGACAACTCAAAACAGAAATGCTGTTGGCTTAACTGACAAGCAATTTAGAACAAGAAGATTGCTTTCTTATCTCACAATTTTTGACTATCTAAAGCAAGTCCAGATGTTTAAAACATAAGTGTTTATTTAAAAAAAAAAGAAATCTAAATGCACCTAGAGTGGAAAACAATATTCAATCTCGGAAGTGTCTGGCAATGGAAACATTTTAGTAAATGATTAGTGAATAAAAATGGAACTGTACCTATGGGCTATGGTCCATCCCTATAGAAGCTAGAAAATGGATGGTTGTAAGTTTATACTCTAGTTTGAAACAATTGAGTATAAGGTGTGAATTTTACCCTTTTTCCTTTCTTCTATAGCAGCTAATACAGTGTTGAGATCTACACATTAAATTTTCAGTAAATTCACCATTGACTGATTCATCATAAATACCATGCTTCTTCTTAGAAGGCAAGAAAATTTGCTTGTGGGATATTCATTTAAAAGAATTATGCTATTCATCAAAATTTTCACCCTGCCATCTGTTCTCAACATTACTTTATTTCAAACTAGGTTTAGCATAGCAAAGCACATGAATTTTACATTAGAAATGAGAAAGATATAAAAGTTTGTTTTCTAAACTATATTCCATAGTAAACGCTTATTTTGAAGACTTTATGTGCATGTGGGCTTATCACTTAAACTACTTCCTATAAAGGTGAGGATCAGCAAGATTTAGAGTATCACTTACATTGCACAGCATGTGTGTTTTTATATACTCTCAAAATAAATTTCTCTCTAAAAAAAATCTAAAGTAAATCATTAGGTCACAGTTTAGCAGTATATGTCTCAGAAGTCCTGAGTCCCTGGCTTGCCCTCTGAGTGGTTTTAGGCTTACAGTTCAGAAGATTAGAAAATGAGTTATTAAATCTAGATTTTAGATTCTAAAATATTGCTATAAGCAGAGTCTTCTACCTTCCAGATTTTAGTTGTCAATAGTCTGCCTCTTTTGAAATGTAATAAATAGGATGTGCAGAAATGATCTGGGATATCTGGAAAGACTATGTACTTGGGATATCTCATTATACATATTAATAACTAGAAAGTCATTTGAGTTAAAATTATTTTCCGATAAAATGCAACTATATTGTGGGAAAGACAGTCATATTAGTTAGACACATAACATCTAATATCTGAAATCCTCAAAGAAAGGAATAAAATTTTATATTGGAGAGAGGCCAAGGTTTAAAAAAAAGAGGACCATTTTGGGGCACAGAACACAGTCAGAAGAGGCTGCTCTGGAGCAGGGAGGGAATAGCAAGAAGTGGTATTCCAGTGAGAAACTAAAGGCCTCCAGAGTTCAGGAAGCAGAACAGAAAAGTTGCCGGGGAGTGGACATGGTGAAGCTGAATTCAGCATTTGTAGCCTGACACCAAATTCATTCTGAGCCTGAATAAGCTTCCCTGGTGGCTCAGACAGTAAAGAATCTGCCTTCAATTCAGGAGACCCAGGAGACATGGGTTCAGTCCCTGGGTAGGGAAGATCTCCCTGGAGAAGAGAATGGCTACCCACTCCAGTATTCTTGCCTGGGAAATCCCATGGACAGAGGAGCCTGGCAGGCTACGTAGGGTCACAAAAGAGTCAGACATGGTTGGGCTACCAACACTCACAGAAAAGAATAGCTTTATTGCTTTACCAGGCAACATAGGCCACAGCAAGCTGATGCTCTCAAAACTATGTCCCAACCTGAATAGGGAGGAGTTTCATAGTAATGGTTCAAAGAGGGTATGATTAGCTCATGAATATTCTTCTGATCGGTTGACGGTGAGGTAAGTGGGGGTCAGAAACATCAACCTTCTGGTTCCAACTTTTTTGGGGTCTCTGTGCTTGCTAGCATGCCTGCTCAGTCTTGTCCGACTCTTTCTGACCCCATGGACTGTAGCCCTCCAGGCTCCTCTGTCCGTTGGATTATCTGACAAGAATACTGGAGTGGGCTGCCATTTCCTCCTACCAGGGGATCTTCCTGACCCAGGGATCAAACCCTCTCCCCTGCATTGACAGGTAGATTTTTTTTAACCTCACAGCCACCTGGGAAGCCCATACTTGTGAGCTGCATACCATTAACTTCTCCCACCTGGTAAGAGTTTCAGTCTCTGCATAAAAGCTCAAAGACAGTGTTCCGTGTCTTTCCCCTTGAGGGGAAACCAGGACCCTGTCCCAAGGCTGCACTAATGTTTCTTTTGACTCTTCCTCCCTTGTCTCTGCATCCCCTCCCTCTCCTAAATAGCAGCTATTCAAACCTGCCTGTTGGAACTCAGGGAAGGTCGTGGAGGGTGAAATGGGGGACAAGACTTCCCTGATCCAGTGGTTAGGAATCCACCCACCAATGCAGGGGATGGACGCAGGTTCAGTCTCGCGTCCTGGAAGATTCCACATGCCTCAGGGCAACTAGGCCTGGGCACCACAACTATCGCAGTGTGCCTGCCCTAGAGCCTCCGCCCCCAAAGAAGAGAAGCGGCCACAGAGAGAAGGCACGCACAGCATCTAGAGAAGCCAGTGCACAGCAACGGAGACCCAGCGCAGCCAAAGTAATAAACCGTTTTATGTAAGAAAGGAACATTCTTTAAAAAAATAAAATGGGGAACACAGAAAGGCTTTGTGCCCTCCCAGGAGCCCTACACAATCCTGCTTGGTATCAGTGGTAGAAGGAAATAGCTGAAAAGATCGCTGAGGGACAACTGTGACTGCCCAAAGTCCATTCCAAGCCTGACTGTTTTGTAGCTGCAAGGTTTGTTTGAGGAACTGAAATTCTCTTTGGAGATGAATTCTAAATATGTTCAAACCAATTGTTCTCAATATGTGGATAAACGCCTACAGTGTTAGCATCATAGAAAATGGGTTAGGAATGCAAAGTATTAGCTGGCTCCCACTCAGTCTTACTGAATCAGGTACTTTAGGCGTAGATTTCAAGAGATTGTTTGAACTAGCCCTCCAGGTAATTCTGACACTCTCTCAAGCTTCAAATAATCACTTCAGTTCAGTTCAGTCACTCAATGTGTCCAACTCTTTGCAGCCCCATGGACTGCAGCACACCAGGCCTCCCTGTCCATCACCAACTCCCAGAGATTACTCAAACTCATGTCCATTGAGTCAGTGATGCCATCTAACCATCTCATCCTCTGTCGTGCCCTTCTCCTCCAGGTAATCTTCAATCTTTCCCAGCATCAGGGTGTTTTCCAGTGAGTCAGTTCTTCACATCAGGTGGCCAAAGTATTGGAGTTTCAGCTTCAGCATCAGTCCTTCCAGTGAATATTCAGGACTGATCTCCTTTAGGATGGACTGGTTGGATCTCCTTGCAGTCCAAAGGACTCTCAAGAGTCTTCTTCAACACCACAGTTCAAAAGCATCAATTCTTCTATGCTCAGCTTTCTTTATAGTCTAACTCTCACATCCATACATGACTACTGGAGAAACCATAGCCTTGACGAGACAGACCTTTGTTGGCAAAGTAATGCCTCTGTTTTTTAATATGCTATCTAGGTTGGTCACAATTTTTCTTCCAAAGAGTAAGTGTCTTTTGATTTCATGGCTTCAATCACCATCTGCAGTGATTTTGGAGCCCAAAAATATAAAGTCAGCCACTCTTTCCACTGTTTCCCCATCTATTTGCCATGAAATGATGGGACCAGATGTCATGATCTTAGTTTTCTGAACGTTGAACTTTAAGCTAACTTTTTCACTCTCCTCTTTCACTTACATCAGGAAGTTCTTTAGTTCTTTTTCACTTTCTGCCAACTCTATTCTGATACCTCATCAAAAGGCCACGACCCTCTTCTGGTTTCCCTGGCAACTAATGAAACAATTTAACCTCAATACCCCCTATAACTGGTAACCTCCCTCTTTCTCTGAGAGCAAAGACTAGTGCCACAACCTTGCTTTGGACAAGAAAGACACTCCAATCCATTAAACCATTGACGTCTCTGTCACTGACTCTGGGCTTTTTCTTCAATTTTGAGATTGGACAAGTACAGAGTTTATAGGACTGGAGGGGGGTGCGGGGTGCAGCCCAACAGCAACCTTTGACCAAATGCTCAGACATTCAGGTGAAAAGTTAATTGCATTATAGGGGCAAATGGAATGCCAAGTACAACAACAGATGTGAAAATTAAACAGACATTCTCAACTACCTAACAACCGATAAAAGTGGTTGAAAACTGAAACTCACTTCTGAAAGGAAAAGTAAAAAACATCCTTGCAAAAGACTGGATCTATGTTCTAGATATATATCCTATTTCTGGCCCTAGATGTTCTCCTTCTCCTCAACGTATATGATGCACAGAATCACTAAATAAAATCTGAAAGTTCTCAAAGGTCAAATAATGATGAACAAGATAGCATAATAATTACACATTACACAAATGTTATCAATAAACCAGAGGCAGCAATAAAAAGACATGTATTTCCTTGATTTTTGGCAGTATCATGACTCTTCCCAGAACTAAAGCAAGAGGGAGAAATGAATATGTTATATAGAAACAAACTACAGAACACTAGTTTCATTATATGTCTTGAAATTAAGCTAAACACCAAAGGAAGCATCATTAGTAAAACAGTTTTAAAACTTTAGTGTGGAAAAAAAAAAAAGAGGATTTTCATGTTATTTGTACATAAACAGCCAAATATTTACTCTCCTGGTTTTTAGTCTTTGACACTTCTCACCTGATAGTAGATACATAATGATATTTGCTTTTGATATTGCTAGAGAATATCTGTTGTACAGAATTGTGAACACTGCTGCTGGTTTTGACATTTAAAGAGCAGGTGGTCGGATCTGAAACACTCTAGATTTCTAAAACCTGGCAGCTTGGGTTCCACACCTGAATAAAGGGAAGGAAGAGCACGTTAAGTTTTCTGGCCTCTGAAGTTTTCCAAAGGGTAAACTTAATTTAACAGCGTCCGCAGTTGATGACTGGGGAGTGGGAGGGGAGAAGTTCTCTGGAGCATTAAGGAGGCAGTACTACAGTCACGGCTGCCCACAGGGCATGGGTGCTGGCCAAAACAAGAGTAAGATGAATATAAATGTCTTGCCAATTAGTTAGTTGCAGCAAACTGAAAGAATTTGATTGAGAAGTAACACTTCAACTATTTTAGAAATAAGCACTTTAAACTTGCCAACTAAGTGGTTTCTTTCATGAGAATCCAGGTTATAAAAACAAAGCGATGCATTTGATTCATACAAGAGGCCTCTTTTCCAATGCTTTTGCTACTCAGAACAAAAAAAAAATTTACTTCTTAAGTATGGTAAACTATATTTCCTTACTGAAGCACAAAATGGCACAATTTAAGCTAAAATCTTGAGGTGCCAACACTAAGGACATTGTTGTATTTGATGAGACTCAGAGAGCTGAGGACCATTCTCTCCAGGACCACTGCATATTTGTCATTGTGACTTGCAATTTCCCAGATGGCACTAGTAGTAAAGAACCTGCCTGCCAATGCAGCAGATGTAAGAGATGGGGGTTCAATCCCTGGGTCAGGAAGAGGACATGGCAACCCACTGCAGTATTCTTGTCTGGAGAATTCCATGGACAGAGGAGCTTGGAAGGCTACAGTCCATGGGATCTCAAAAGAGTTGGACATGACTGATGGACTGAGCAATTTGTTAGCTTGCTATATGCTAGACACTGCTTTGAATCATTTAAACCTCAGAAGTACCAAACAAGGTGTGGGTGCTATAACTTTTATCCTCAGCAGATAAGAAATCAAAGGTACACTGATACTAGATAAGTTACTCAAAGCTACCTCTCTAGTGAGTGGCAGAACTGGGTTTGGATCTGATCAGTTTTGTGCTCCACACTCCTAGACTACTATAAAATACTGCTTTCCCGGTGACAGATCATTCGGTCTTGTCTTGCTCAAAGCGCACCAACACACTCAGCTTTCACGAAGTAGTGCATAATCTTCCCATACTCTTCCCAACTGACTGCCTTTAAAGTTACCTGAGCCAAAGTCACCTTGGGTGGGCACCAGAAAGCCCTTGTCAGATTGTCCTTTTTCCAGTCCTCTGTGCCCCAGGTGCATCCTCCCACAGTCTTTGGTGGCCAAAGCACAAGATGCTCTTTGAGTATCATTCCAAGTTCAACAGTTCTTACTTTGAGTCCCCAAGCTAGAAGCATGGAGGGGAATCTTACTTTCCTTAGACTGGAGCATCCACAAGGCAAATAAAACACAATTTGCTTCTGCCTGCCACTCCTGGCATGATTTTGCTGTGTTACTATGTGAAGGCAGGTGGCACTAGTGGTAAAGAACCCGCCTGCCAATACAGGGGACAGAAGAAACACATCTGATGGGGAAGATCCCCTGGAAGAGGGCATGGCAACCCATTCTTGTATTCTTGCCTGGAGAATCCCATGGCCAGAGGAGCCTCGTGGGCTACAGTCCATAAGATTACAAGGAGCTGGACTGAAGCTGGATTGAGAAGCTGTTACTTCTCAATCAAATTCTTACAGTTAACTGCAACTGAAGCTACTTAGCACACACCATATACACGCACGTGTGAAGGCACACTTCCCACCACATGCTGGTGAAGAAGAACGATATGGTGATGATGAAATAAAGAACCTGTAATAGGGTCTCCAGAGAAACAGAACCAGAGGACATATATAGATATTTAATGTGTGTGTGTTAGTTGCTCAGCCGGGTCTGACTCTTAGCAACCCCATAGACTGTAGCCCTCCAGGTTCTATCCTTCATGGAATGTTCCAGGTAAGAATACTGGAGTGTGTTGCTGTTTCCTTCTCCAGGAGATCTTCCCAACCTAGGGACTGAACCTGGGTCATCCACATTGCAGGCAAGCTAGATATGTAAAAAGAGATTTTTAGGAGCGGTTGGCTCATGCAACCATGGAGGCTGAATCCCACAGTCTGTCCATTTGTTCTATTCAGACCTTAGTGCATTAGATGACACCCACTTTCACTCAGTCTGCAGATTCAGTGCTAACCTTGTCCAGAGACTCCCTCGCAGACACACTCAGAGAACATGCTTTACCAGCTGTTTGGGTACCCTTTAGCTCAGTCAAGTTGACACATAAAATTAACCATACAGAACCCCAACCTGCAAAACTAATGAAGCTACTCATGCAATTCCATCAGGTTTATAGATTCCATGTCTACAACAGGGTTCAAATCCCTGGCTCTAGCACAATGCTGAGTTTCTAGTTGCAAGACTCTAAGGCAATACTCCAGAGCAATTCTTTCAATTTTTTTTTAAAGAATATAATACATTCACTGGTTCTTGAGAAGAAACCACCTGTTTAGTGACAGCTAGAGGGGGAAGCTGAACATCAACGTGCTTCACTGTATTTCAAAAGTGCCTCCCATGTGGATCTGGGACTTACCAAGGAGGCACTGAGTGTGTCCTTTTGCAAGAGCCTCAGCATACAAGAAAGCCAAATAGATCCCTTAAGAAACCACCTGGCCATGTGGTCTGACTCAGCCTACTGTGGGAGAGAGAACATGGCCTGTGTCTAAACATAGTTGCCAACTCCTCTTTTTCCAGTATCTATGAAGCCCTGATATCTTGCTTAGTCAGTCCCCTTCTGTAGATCTCAGCTTTCTCATCTGTAAAATAAAGGATTTTGCTCAGTTATCCTGAAAATCCCTAAGTGCTCTGTGGTCACTTACTGTTAGATCTGGCATTGAGAACTGATGATTTGGACTTGAAAGACTCCTTGGGGTTGATACTAAGACTGTATAATCCTTAGACTAGACCTCATCTTGCAGGAGAAGGGAACCCCAGGCTACAGGAAACTGAACAAAAACAATTACCAGCTTTTGTTTGCATTCCCTTAAATGCTCCAGGCAAGAGGCAAAGGCTGTGTTGGAACAAAGCTTGTAGAAAGGGTGGGGGACTATTTCCACCTGTCCTGAAACACTCATTCAACCTGACCACAGCAATAAGCAGACTAAATTTATTTCAGCCTTCAGTTCCAAGAACCAGGAATCAAGCAGACACCAGGCCCTGGCACAATACCGAGGGGCTCAGCTTCCAGGGACATGCTATCCCTGCCACCCTCCTAGACTTAGCCAGGTTCACACAATGTTGCCTTCCTCATCTGCAAAAATAAACAAGTGGTGAGTGATCTCCTTCAAGGGAAATGGCCTAGTTCACATCAGACAGTGCCAAGCAGTGCCTGGACCAGGCTGAGACAAGCAGGTGCCTATGTCCAGAAATTTACGGAGACAAGATCACAATGGTGCTCACCTTGCACCCAGGATCCAAAAGTAAGAGGCTTCAGGAAAAGATGCTCAACATTGCTAATTATCAGGGAAATGCAATCAAGACCACAAGAGCTATCACCTCACACTTGTAGAAATGGCCATCAACAAAAAGCCTACAAGTAACAAATGTTGGCTAGGATGTGGAGAAAAGGGTACCCTTGTGCACATTGGTGGGAATATAAATTGGTGGCGTCACTAGGAAAACAGTATGAAGATTTCTCAAGTTCAGTTCAATTGCTCAGTCATGTCCGACTCTTTGCGACTCCATGAATCGCAACACGTCAGGCCTCTCTGTCCATCACCAGCTCCCGGAGTTCACTCAGACTCACATTCATTGACTCAGTGATGCCATCCAGCCATCTCATCCTCTGTTGTCCCTTTCTCCTCCTGCATCCAATCCCTCCTAGCATCAGAGTCTTTTCCAGTGAGTCAACTTTTTGCATGAAGTGGCCAGAGTACTCGAGCTTCAGCTTTAGCATCATTCCTTCCAAAGAAATCCCAGGGTGGATCTCCTTCAGAATGGACTGGTTGATCTCCTTGCAGTCCAAGGGACTCTCAAGAGTCTTCTCCAGCACCACAGTTCAAAAGCATCAGTTCTTTGGTGCTCAGTTTTCTTCACAGTCCAACTCTCACATCCATACATGACTACTGGAAAAACCATAGCCTAGACTAGACAGATCTTAGTCAGCAAAGTAATGTCTCTGCTTTTGAATATGCTATCTAGTTTGGTCATAACTTTTCTTCCAAGGAGTAAACATCTTTTAATTTCATGGCTGTAATGACCATCTGCAGTGATTTGGGAGTCCAAAAAAATAAAGTCTGACACTGTTTCCACTATTTCCCCATCTATTTCCCATGAAGTGATGGGACCGGATGCCATGATCTTCATTTTCTGAATGTTGAGCTTTAAGCCAACTTTTTCACTCTCCTCTTTCACTTTCATCAAGAGGCCCTTTAGCTCCTCTTCACTTTCTGCCATAAGGGTGGTGTCATCTGCATCTCTGAGGTTATTGATATTTCTTTCGGCAGTCTTGATTCCAGCTTGTGTATCTTCCAGTCCAGCGTTTCTCAGGATGTACTCTGCACAGAAGTTAAATAAGCAGGGTGACAATATACAGCCTTGACGTCCTCCTTTTCCTATTTGGAACTGGTCTGTTGTTCCATGTCCAGTTCTAACTGTTGCTTCCTGACCTGCATACAGGTTTCTCAAGAGGCAGGTCAGGTGGTCTGGTATTCCCATCTCTTTCAGAATTTTCCACAGTTTATTGTGATCCACACAGTCAAAGGCTTTGGCATAGTCAATAAAGCAGAGACAGATGTTTTTCTGGAACTCTCTTGCTTTTTCCATGATCCAGCAGATGTTGGCCATTTGATCTCTGGTTCCTCTGCCTTTTCCAAAACCAGCTTGAACATGAGGAAGTTCACGGTTCACGTATTGCTGAAGCCTGGGTTGGAGAATTTTGAGCATTACTTTACTAGCATGTGAGATGAGTGCAATTGTGCGGTAGTTTGAGCATTCTTTGGCATTGCCTTTCTTAGGGATTGGAATGAAAACGGACCTTTTCCAGTCCTGTGGCCACTGCTGAGTTTTCCAAATTTTCTGGCATATTGAGTGCAGCACTTTCACAGCATCATTGAGCAAACTCTGGGAGACAGTGAAGGACAGACAGGGAAGTCCGGCATGCTGCAGTCCAGAGTCACAAAAAAATGGACACGACTTAACAACAATGTAAGTGAAATGAGTCAGACAGAGAGCGCTACCACTTATTTGTGGCATCTAAAAGGTACAATGGACTAGAAAGTATAACAAAAAAGACAACTCACAGAGAACAAACCAGTGGTTAGCAAAAGGGAGCAGGACAGACAGAGGGGCGGTAAGGGGCAGGGTGCGTGAGATGCAGAGCATTACAGGAAAATAACCCACAAAGATGCACACCAGGGGGCACAGCCAGTGTTCCACCACTGTGAGGTGCATGTGGCCTTCAGAACTTCGGCTCGCTGTTTGGGCCCCTGTGACGCACGCTGCTGAACACCCACTACACTCCGTTTCGTTTGGTTTTGGCCTTGTGTCTTGCAAGATCTTAGTTCCCCAAACAGCGACTGAACCCAGGCCTTTGGCACGGACGGCGTGGAGTCCTAACCACTGGACAGTCAGGGAACTCCCCCATGTCACCATCTTTAAGTGTCATCTGGCAGGTGTTAGCACTCTCACTACTGTGCAGCATCACCGCTACTGAGGTTCCAGCACTTTCCTGTGACCCCAAACAGACTCCCTGTAACGGGAAACTGTCCCTTCCTCCTCCTCACATCGCCTCCGCCCCAGACAACCACCTCCTGTCCCCGCGGCCTTGCTCTCGCGCCTCACACAGCTGGATGCACACTCACCTTCCACGCCTGCCTTCTTTCTGTTGGCGTGTTTACAAGATGCACCCATGCTGAAGCCTATGTCGGCACTTCAGTCCTTCTCGTGACCGAATAACATTCCACCAAACGAATACGTGCATTCTGTTTATCCATTCACGGTCAATTTTTTTTTTGACAGACATCAAAGAAATTCCATAAGAGGAGTGACTATCTTTCAACAAATGGTGCTACAACAGCTGAATATCCCAAATGTTAAAAAAATAAATAAATAAACCTCAATCCTTGTCTCACTTAACACACAAATAACTAGATCACAGACCCGAATGTAAAGTCAGAGACTTCCCCACTTTAAAGGAGACATAGGAGAAAAATCTTTATGCCTTTGAGGAAGAGAAATTTCTTGGCTAGGACACAGAAAGTACTAGACAAAAGAAAACAGCTGAGAAGCTGAAATTCATCAAAATGAAAACTTCTGCTCTTCAAAAGACACCATTAAGAAAATGCAAAGCCCACTACAGACGAAATATTCACAATACATCATCTGACAAAGAAACTGAATGCAGACTATACGAGCAACTCAACAAGAAAAGAGCCCTCACCCTTTCCAACGTTTAAACAAAAGATCCAGGTAGACTCTTCAGAAAAGAAAGAAATGAATGGCCAGTAGGCGCGTGGAAAGACACTCACAGGGAAATTCAAGCCAAGACGTCCAGGAGACACGCCACCGCGGTAGCGCTGACCCTGAAGACACTCGGTGGCAAGAGGGGACCCCACAGCACCTGGGAAGAAGACCTGACGTGGCCAAGGCGCCTCTGCAGACGCAATTCAACTCAAGGACCCAGAAATGGGGAGAGTCTCCCGGGCAACCTGGCGCCTCCACTTTCCACGCTCCTTAGAGCTGGAGGGCCTCCCACGCCGTGGTCAGAGGCATGCGGCACAGGGAGACAGCCGGCCGCCAAGGCAGCGCCGAGGACCGAGGGAGGCCCGATGCCAGCCTGAGTTTACGTCCTGCTGGACTTGAGACCTACAGGACTCTCAGGGAAAGACTCTGTGTGGCTTTAGGTGACAAACCCACGGTGACAGAAATGCAGACGAGCAACGGGAGCGGCCGGGCTGAGGCTGGGGGCCAGCAGGACCCTCACCCTGCGCGCTGCAGGCTCAACGGCAGGGTCACCTTGGAGGCCTGTCTGCCAGCTTCTAAGGACGCTGTGCGTCTACTCTGTGGACAAGCCCAGCCCAAGGAGCACTGTGCCCAGGAGCACTGAGCACCTAGGTCCACAGAGGCAGCCGCTCGCAGCCCCTTAAGCGAGGACACCGCCCGCCTGTCAGCAGAGCCAAGCCCGGCGCCCGCAGCCTTGGTCCAGGACCTGCGGCTTCCGAAGAGCGGCCTGCTGGCCAGCCGCCCAGTTCCCAGCGCGGCACCTCCACCTGGGCAACTGTCCAGGCCTCCTCCTGGGGACACCAGCCCTGCCGTACCATCTGAAGACTTTCCCTGCTCGCTGCCCTGCCCTCCCTAAATCTCACACCTGTAACTCTGTCTGGGCATCTGTCAAAAACCCAAATGTTCATCACACTGCTCAGCAGTAAAAATGAGTGAACTACGGATATGCACAACGTGGGTGACTCTCAACACCACAAGCGAAAACCAGACACAGAGGAATATATACTGTGAGACTCTAGATTAAGTCCTGAAACAAACAAAATGAGGTAGTCTCGGGCATCCCTGGTGGTGCAGAGGATGAGAATCCGCCTGCCAGTGCTGGGGACACAGTTCAATCCCTGGTCTGGGAAGAGCCCACAGCTTACTCACAGCAACTAAGCCCGGGCCCCGCAACGAGAAGCGCCCGCTCACCTCAACTCGAGAAAAGCCCGCACAAAGCAGTGAAGCCCCAGCGCAGCCGAAAATGAATAAACAAATAACCCATCTGTGGTGGAAGAACTGCCAACGGCAGAAGTCCCTGGAGGGCGGTGCTTGGGACTCAGTGCTTTCCCTGCTGAGGGCCAGGGTTCCACCCCTGGTCAGGGATCTAAACCCCACAGGCCATGCAGTCAGCCACATACACACCCCACAAGGGAAGAGGTGCTCCTAGCAGCTGCCTCTGCTGGGAGTGGGAGCTGACTGGAGTCCTGGGGGACTTCCTGGAGTAGGAGAGATGTTCTGTCTTCACTGGCGAACAGTGACCCGGGCCCTTCCCATCCATCAGAGCTCATCCCTCTGTGCACAGAAGACCTGTGCATTATGAGTAAATTATCCTGCAATAAAGTTAGTTTTTAAAAACAACAACACAAATACAAACACAGAATTGCCAGACCACCGCCAAGCTCCTCGGTTCCACCTTGCTCTGTTTCTCTGTTTTCCCACTGCACTCATCTTCTAAGAGACCATGTTATTGAGTTTCCGGTTCATTCTATCTCCTCCTGCTGGAATATCATCTCTACATGACGAGATGTCTTTGTCCTTATGGCTCCCTGATACCCCAAGCACCCGGAAGAGTCCATGTTGAACCTGATACATATTTGTTGAATGAATGAAAGAACTTCATCGATTTGTTTCCTGATGCATTTCCCAATCTTCACTTGATTCTCGTAACTGTGTAAAGCAGATATTTTGCCTTCCCCTAGAAGTACGGAACTAGGAACAATACTTGATCAGAATGATTGAGGAGACAGCCAGGCTAAAACCTTGGCTCTGACTTCCAGGGACTGAGCCCAGTTGAAGGGAATCTTCACAATTTGTGCCTCAAGAGGACAGGAGCGCGTCACGAAAGTGTGTATGATCCAGAAAGGGGACACACACACGGTTCAAGAAAACGTGGCCAGTGCTGAGGGACACGCCCTGGGAGACCCCTCTAAGGGGCAAGGAGGCTTCCTGGGGAAGCTGGCACCCAAGCTGACTCTCAAAGGATTTATTTTCTCATTTAGCCAAGAAGTATAAAGGGAATCTCCGGCAGAGGGCCTGACATGCGCAAAGGCACGAAAGCACAGTGCAGCAAGGGCATTTGCAGAGACTGGCCCGTGGGATGCGGGCCCGTAGGAGGCGTGGGGAGACAGGAGTGAGCTTGGCGGGGGTGGGGGTGCAGGCAGAGATCTTGGTGGCCGCCGGGCACCAGGTGCAGAAGCCGAGGCGGCAGGACCAACAGGTTCACAGCGCTCCTCTCTCAGGCCCGTGACGGCCGCACAGGAGCAACGCGCAGGAACGGCAGGCCTGGGCCACGGCCGAGGGCCGCGCGCTCACTGTGGAGCCCTAAGCCATGGCCCCAGAAGGGGCGCCCAGAACCAAGACCACCTCCGGAATGACTGCGCCCCACTGTAACCGTCCCCAAAGTGCCCCCCGTCAGCACCAAGCAGGCTTCCTGACCCCAGGTTAGGCGAAAGTGCCCACTCTAGTGCTCACCCTCCAGGGCCCTAACCAAGCACCTAGCGCCCCCCTTCCAGCAGGAATTTTGTCTCTAGGTGATAAAAACTGGCTACTGGCCCCCGAAAGCGTGGGTTCTGCCTGGCCTGTCAGGTGTTGGCCCGCTGCGTTTACAGTGTCTTTACTGTCTCTGCTCTTTGCTCCTAATAAACTCACTCCTTTCTGAAATGCTCTGTGTCTGTCTGTCCAGCCCGTGCCAGACAGCCGGGACACTCACCCAGGTAGAACCGCAGGAAAGGGGTTGGCGTCATGTTCTTGAACAGCATGATCTGCACCCAGGGGTTCTTGTACTGGATCTGAGGTATGTTGAAAAACACGAATTTCCTGCAACACAAGAAATTAAACCCATCAGAGTTTCTAACCTAAAACTTTATTCACCTGTGTATTCTTCTAAAGAGAAATCCAGAACTCTCATCAGATTCTGAGAGGACTCAGCCCCGCAAAAAGGTGGAGTGAGGAAAAGCAGGTCACAGGAGTCTATTAACTTGCTGTCTGAATGTAGGTGTTGGGACCCCTGATTTGTCATTTAAGGAAAAGAAATCTATATCCTCACCTCACACTGCACATTCACCCAAAACTCACCAAAGCAGAAGCAGAAACACAAAGCTGAAGTGTCGCTGGTCTTGGTGAGACGGCTGCACAGTGCACTCAGCTGAGATGCTGTGTTTATGTCCAGGTGAGCACTCTGTTTTTATCATCGTCATGGAAGTTGCTCAGTCGTGTTCGACTCTTTGCGAACCCATGGGCTTTACAGTCCGTGGAATTCTCCAGGCCAGAATACTGGAGGGGGTAGCCTTTCCCTCTCCAGGGGATCTTCCCAACCCAGGGATCGAACCCAGGTCTCCGGCATTGCAGGAGGATTCTTTACCAGTTAAGCCACAAAGGAACCCCAAGAATGCTGGAGTGGCTGGCCTATCCCTTCTCCAGTGGATCTGTCCAACCCAGGAATCAAACCAGGCTCTCCTGCATTGCAGGTGGATTCTTTACCAACTGAGCTATCAAGGAAGTCCTTATGTTTTTATACCAATATTTAAAAATAAAAGGAACCATAAGAACAATCATGGGGAATACTCTTACAATCTAGGAGTAGATAAATCACTGAACTCAGAAGGTTTAAAACACAGACCACCTTGATTAATTGAAACCTTTGCAGGATTTCCCTGGGGGTCTGCCAGGACAGCCTTTTTGTGGTGAAGGAGCTTGCGTAACTCAGGCTATGCCATTCAGGGCACCCAAGACAGACGGGTCACAGTGGAGAGTTCTGACACAACAGGGCCCACTGGAGGAAGGAATGGGAAACCACTCCAGTGCTCCTGTCACGAGAAGCCTATGCGTAGTATAAAAAAGCAGAAAAATGTGCCACCAGAAGATGAGCCCCCAGATCGGAAGGTGTCCATTGTGCTACTGGAGAAGAGCGGCGGGCAACTACTAACAGCTCCAGGAGGAAGGAAGCCTCTGGGCCAAAGTGGAAACGATGCTCAGCTGTGGACGTGTCTGGTGATGAAAGTAAAGTCTGATGCTGTAAAGAACATTATTGCGTAGGAACCCGGAAAGTTAGGTCCACGAATCAAGGTAAATTGGAAGTGGTCAGACAGGAGGTGTTAAGAGTGAACATCAACATTCTAGGAATCAGTGAACTAAAATGGACAGGAATGGGTGAATTTAATTCAGATGACCATTGTATCTACTCCTGTGGGAAAGGATCCCTTAGAAAAAAATGGAGTAGCTCTCACAGTCAGTAAGAGTCTGAAATGCAGTGCTTGGGTGCAATCTCAAAAAGGATAGAATGATCTCAGTTTGTTTTCAAAGCAAACCATTCAACATCACAGCAATCCAAGTCTCTGCCCCAACCACTGATGGCAAAGAAGCCGAAGTTGACCTGTTCTATAAAGACCTACAAGACCTTCTAGAACTAACACGACAAAGAGATGCCCTTTTCATCATAGGGGATTGGAGTGTAGAACTAGGAAGTCAAGAGATGCCTGGCTGCCTCTGCTGCTGAGTCGCTGCAGTCGTGTCCGACTCTGTGTGACCCCACAGACGGCAACCCATCAGGCTCCCCAGTCCCTGGGATTCTCCAGGCAAGAACACCGGAGCGGGTTGCCATTTCCTTCTCCAATGAGTGAAAGTGAAGTCACTCAGTCGTGTCCGACTCTTAGAGACCTCAAAGACTGCAGCCTACCAGGCTCCTCCGTCCATGGGATTTTCCAGGCAAGAGTACTGGAGTGGAGTGCCATTGCCTTCTCCAAGAGATACCTGGAATAACAGGCAGATTTGGCCTCGGAGTACAGAATGAAGCAGGGTATAGACTAAAAGTTCTGTCAAGAGAACACACTGGTCATAGTAAACATTCTTTTCCAATAACACAAGAGATGACTCTGCACATGGACCTCACCAAATGGTCACAGAGATCAGGCTGATTATATTCTTTGCAGCTAAAGATGGAGAAGGTCTATACAGTCAGCAAAAATAAGACCAGAAGCTGACTGTGGCTCAGATCATGAACTCCTTATTGCCAAATTCAGGCTTAAACTGAAGACAGTAGGAGAAACCACTAGACCATTCAGGTATGACCTAAATCAAATCCCCTATGATTATATGATGAAGGTGATGAACAGATTCAAGGAATTAGATCTGGTAGACAGAGTGCCTACAGAACTGATGGAGGTTTGTAACACTGTACAGGAGGCAGTGACCAGAACCATCCCAAAGAAAAAAAAATGCAAGAAAGCAAAGTGACTGTCGAGGAGGCTTTACAAAGAGATGAGGAAAGAAGAAAGGAGAAAGAGAAAGATACACCCAACTGAATGCACCCTTATGGCAGAAAGAGGAACTAAAAAGCCTCTTGATGAAAGTGAAAGTGGAGAGTGAAAAAGTTGGCTTAAAGCTCAACATTCAGAAAACGAAGATCACGGCATCCAGTCCCATTACTTCATGGGAAATAGATGGGGAAACAGTGTCAGACTTTATTTTGGAGGGCTCCAAAATCACTGCAGATGGTGACTGCAGCCATGAAATTAAAAGACGCTACTCCTTGGAAGAAAAGTTATGACCAACCTAGACAGCATATTCTGGAGAAGGCAATGGCACCCCACTCCAGTACTCTTGCCTGGAAAATCCCATGGACAGAGGAGCCTGGTAGGCTGCAGTCCATGGGGGGTCACCAAGAGTCAGACACGACTAAGGAAATGACAACTCACTCCAGTGTTCTTGCCTGGAGAATCCCAGGGATGGTGGAGCCTGGTGGGCTGCTGTCTATGGGGTCGCATAGAGTCGGACACGACTAAAGTGACTTAGCAGCAGACAGCATATTCAAAAGCAGAGACATTACTTTGCCGACTAAGGTCTGTCTAGTCAAGGTTATGGCTTTTCCTGTGATCATGTATGCATGTGAGAGTTGGACTGTGAAGAAGGCTGAGCACCGAAGAATTGATGCTTTTGAACTGTGGGGTTGGAGGAGACTCTTGAGAGTCCCTTGGACTGCAAGGAGATCCAACCAGTCCATTCTGAAGGAGATCAGCCCTGGGATTTCTTTGGAAGGAGTGATGTTAAAGCTGAAACTCCAGTACTTTGGCCACTTCATGCAAAGAGTTGCCTCATTGGAAAAGACTCTGATGCTGGGAGGGACTGGGGGCAGGAGGAAAAGGGAACGACAGAGGACGAGATGGCTGGATGACATCACTGACTCGATGGACGTGAGTCTGAGTGAACCCCGGGAGTTAGTGATGGACAGGGAGGCCTGGCGTGCTGCGATTTATGGGGTCACAAAGAGCTGGACACGACTGAGCGACTAAACTGAACTGAATGCAGAGTTCCAGAGAATACCAAGGAGAGATAAGAAGTGAGTGAAGTCGCTCAGCCGTGTCTGAGTCTTTGCAACCCCATGGACTGTAGCCTATCATGCTCCTCCGTCCATGGGATTTTCCAGGCAACAGTGCTGGAGTGGATTGCCATTTCCTTCTCCAGGGGATCTTCCTGACTCAGGAATCGAACCCAGGTCTCTCACATTGCAGGCAGATGCTTTACCGTCTGAGCCACCAGGGAAGCTTAGGTAGAGATAAGAAGGCCTCCTTCAAAGAACAGAAGGTAACAGCAGAATGGGAAAGACTAGAGATCTCTTTAAGAATACTGGAGATATTAAGGGAACACTTCATGCAAGGATGGGCACAATAGCAGACAGAAATGGTAAAGACCTAGCAGAGGCAGAAGAGATTAAGAAGAGGCGGCAGGAACACACAGAACTGTACAAAACAAGTCTCCTAGATAACCACTATGGTATGATCATGCACCTAGAAACAGACATCCTGGAATTCGAAGTAAAGTGGGCCTTAGGAAGCATTACCACAGACAAAGCCAGTGGAGCCAGCTGAGCTATTACAAATCCTGAACGATGATGCTGCACTCAATATGTCAGCAAATTTGGAAAACTCACAAGTGGCCACAGGATGGGAAAAGGTCAGTTTTCATTCCAATCCCAGAGAAGGACAATGCAAAAGAATGTTCAAATTACCATACAATCATACTCATTTCACACAGTAGCGAGAATCTCATGGACAGAGGAGCCTGGCAGGCTACAGTCCACGGGTTGCAAAGAGTCGGACACGACTGAACAACTTCATACACACACAAAGTAATGGCTCAAAATTCTTCAAGCAAGGCTTCAGCAGTACGTGAACAGAGAAATTCCAGATGTATAAGCTGGGTTGAGAAAAGGCAGAGGAACCAAAAAGTAAATTGCCAGCATCCGTCGGATCACAGAAAAAGGAAGGGAATTTCAGAAAAACCATTTCTACTTCACTGACTACATTACAGCCTCTAACTGCATGTATCACAACAAACTGTGGGAAACTCTTAAAAGAGATGGGAATACCAGACCTCCTTATCTGAGAAACCTGCATGCAGGTCAAGAAGCAACAGTTAGAATCGGATATTGAACAACTGACTGGTTTCAAACTGGGAAAGGAGTATGACGAGGCTATATGCTCTCATCCTGCTTATTTAACTTATACAGAGCATATCATGTGAAATGCCAGGCTGGATGAATCACAAGCTGGAATCAAGATTTCGGGGAGAAACACCAACAACCGGGAAGAAGCATTAAAGAGCCTCTTGATGAGGGTGAGAGAGAATTAAAAAGCTGGCTTAAAACTCAACATTCAAAAAGCTAAGACTGTGGCATCTGGTCATATCACTCCATGGCAAATAGAAGGGGAAAAAGGAGAAGCAATGACAGGTTTTATTTTCAGGCTCCAAAACCACTGCAGATGGTGACTGCCGCCATGAAATTAAAAGACACCTTGGAAGGAAAGCTATTACAAACCTAGACAGTGTATTGAAAAGCAGAGGTATCACTTTGCTAACAAAGGTTTATATAGTCAAAATTATGGTTTTTCCAGTAACCCTGTACAAATGTGAGAGCTGGACCATAAAGGCTGAGTGCCAAGAAATTGATGCTTCTGAACTGTGGTGCTGGAGAAGACTCCTGAGAGTCCCTTGGACAGCAAGGAGATCAAACCAGTCAATCCTAAAAGAAATCAACCCTGAATATTCACCGGAAAGACAGATGCTGAAGCTCCAATTCTTTGGCCAGGTGATACAAAGAGCTGACTCATTGGAAAAGACCATGATGCTGGGTAAGACTGAGGGCATGAGGAGAAGGGGAGGGCAGAGGGTGAGACAGTTGGACAGCATCACTGACTCAACGGACAGGAAGAGGAGCAGACTCCAGGAAACAGTGGCGGACAGGGGGCCTGGAGTGCAGCAGTTCACGGGGTCACAAAGAGACACGACTTAGCAACGGAACAACTGGTAGCAGGGGTTGAGAGCCCACTTGCCAGTGCAGGGGACATGGGTTCAATGCCTGGTTGAGGAACTAAGAGCCCACATGCCATGGGGCATTTAAGCCCATGTGCCCAGTTATCCAGCCTGGGAGCTGCAACTACTGAAGCCTTCGTGCTCTAGAGCCCACGTTCTATAACCAGAGAAGGCCCTGCTTGCTGCAACTAGAGGAAGCTGGCTTGCAGCAGTGAAGAGTGGTGTGCCACAATGAAGACTCAGGGCGGCTACAGATGAACAGATAAATAAATACAACCCTCTGCAAGGCAAAACTTACCAAAAACAAAACCAACATCTGCCAAGCACAAAACCCAAAACAAAAGGTTAATTCCCTTACAGAGAATTCTGCACACCATTAACAAGATCTATAGTCCAGTACTAGAGGCAAAGGCCACAAACAGGCAGAAACCCACATGGTCTATCAGAGGAAGGATCCTCAGTATCTTTCCAACAATTATACATTAAAATCATCCTTTTTCTTCTCTTAGATTGCTTAAAAGGTCAAAGTGTTAATCGCTCAGTCATGTCAGACTCTTTGCAACCCCTGCAACCCCATGGATTATAGCACTCCAGGCTCCTCTGTCCATGGAATTCTCCAGGCAAGAATACTGGAGTGGGTAGCAGTTCCCTTCTCCTTATTGTAAGGCGAACCTAACGCCGGCCGGACCCGGGGCCGCCCTCCTCTCCCTCCCGCAGGTGGGGAAGTCCCTAACGGAAGGAGCCTCCCAGATCCCGGGGACCAATGACAGCACACTCCGCCGGCTAAAGCCACCCCACCCTAGCCACGTAGAAGGACCTGTCAGCCCGTGACGCCTATCCGAACCCCCGTCCATCTAGCCTGACCATCCCTCGCAACGAGCGTATAAAAGCCACCCCTAACCTGGTCCGGTCTGGGCGCAGACTTCCTCGACCTGCCTCGTTCGGGTCCGGGAACCCCGCGCTTCCCCATTAAAAGCCTGTTAGACACTCTTTTCGGTGTCCTGGTCGCCTTTACCTAACAGTTATATGCAATTAATTTATAGAAGTGAGGGGAGTTTCCCTGGTGGCTCAGACAGTAAAGAATCTTCCTGCAATGCAGGAGACCAGGGTTTGATTCCCGGGTTGGAAAGATCCCTTGAAGAAATGAATGGCGACCCACTCAAGTATTTTTGCCTGGAGAATTCCATGAACAGAGGAGCCTGCTGGGCTACAGTCCATGAGGTTGCAAAGAGCAACTTTGCTCCCACCATGACTGAGCAACTAACATGTTCACACTCACAAAGGTGAGGAAACCTTTCCTTATGCATATTCATTGGTTTGACTTCCTCAGGGGTCATTCTGGAACTAGCACAGATCTTAACTCAACGATTTCACCTCTGCCTTTAGGTATTTTCACACTTGAATGCAAAGACACCCGTGAACTTTACTGCAGTATCATTTTTTACAGCAAAGGAACAGAAATAGCTTAAATGCCAGACTGACTACATAAATTATGACACAGCTGTACACCTGGGTCCCTCTCTACCTGCTCTCCATCCTGAGTGGCTAACAGATACGTGCTGGTGGCGAGAGGGGGCTTTCTTCCCCTATAGCTTCGTGTTGGATTTAGCCCATAGCGAGCACTGCCATGATCTCAGTTTTCTGAATGTTGAGCTTTAAGCCAACTTTTTCACTCTCCTCTCTCATCAAGAGACTCTTTAGTTCTTCTTCACTTTCTGCCAGAAGGGTGGTGTCATCTGCGTATCTGAGGTTATTGATATTTCTCCCGGCAATCTTGATTCCAGCTTGTGCTTCCTCCAGCCCAGCGTTTCTCATGATGTAACTCATAGAAGTTAAATAAGCAGGGTGACAATATACAGCCTTGACATACTCCTTTTTCTATTGGAACCAGTCTGTTGTTCCATGTCCAGTTCTAACTGTTGCTTCCTGACCTGCATACAGGTTTCTCAAGAGGCAGGTCAGGTGGTCTGGTATTCCCATCTCTTTCAGAATTTTCCAGTTTATTGTGATCCACAGAGTCAAAGGCTTTGGCATAGTCAATAAAGCAGAAATAGATGTTATTTTGGAACTCTCTTGCTTTTTCCATGATCCAGCGGATGTTGGCAATTTGAACTCTAGTTCCTCTGTCTTTTCTAAAACCAGCTTGAACATCTGCAAGTTCACGGTTCACATATTGCTGAAGCCTGGCTTGGAGAATTTTGAGCATTACTTTACTAGCATGTGAGATGAGTGCAATTGTGCGGTAGTTTCAGCTTTCTTTGGGATTGGAATGAAAACTGACCTTTTCCAGCTCAACATTCAGAAAACTAAGATCATGGCATCTGGTCCCATCACTGCATGGGAAACAGATGAGGAAACAGTAGAAACATAGTCAGACTTTATTTTGGGGGGCTCCCAAATCACTGCAGATGGTGACTGCAGTCAGGAAATTAAAAGATGCTTACTCCTTGGAGGGAAAGTTATGACCAATCTAGATAGCATGTTCAAAAGCAGACAAATTACTTTGCCAACAAAGGTCCATCTACTCAAGGCTATGGTTTTTCCAGTGGTCATCTATGGATGTGAGAGTTGGACTGTGAAGAAAGCTGAGTGCCAAAGAATTGATGCTTTGGAACTGTGGTGTTGGAGAGGGCTCTTGAGAGTCCCTTGGACTGCAAGGAGATCCAAGCAGTCCATCCTGAAGGAGATCAGCCCTGGGATTTCTTTGGAGGAAATGATGCTGATGCTGAAGCTGAAACGCTAGTACTTTGGCCACCTCATGGGAAGAGTTGACTCATTGGAAAAGATCCTGATGCTGGGAGGGACTAGGGGCAGGAGAAGGGGACGACAGAGGATGAGATGGCTGGATAGCATCACCGACTCAATGGACATGAGTTTGAGTGAACTCCGGAGTTGGTGATGGACAGGGAGGCCTGGCGTGCTGCGATTCACAGGGTCGCAAAGAGTCGGACAGGACTGAACTGAGCTGAGCATTGTCAAAACAACAGAAAGGGAGAGTCAATTAGTTATTTCTGTGGCTCGACCCCAGGCTCAGTCCCAGCTCCACAGGCTCCTGCCAGGCAGCCCTCTTCATCCCCCGGGCCCAACAACCATTTTCCTCACTTCTGCAGCCTCGACCTGGGGTCTTGCATTGTTCCCGAGACCTGCGGTCCTTTGCTGCCATCCTGCAAAGCCTGTACCTGGACTGACCTCTTGGGGAGCTACAAAATACAAAGAAACTATCTGGGACTAAAAATAACTCAGTGTGCATGCGCCGTTGAGGCAAGTTCTGGACCAAAATATCCAAAATATACAAACCCCAACTGCCACTTCTGAAGAGCCGGCAGCAATAGCTGGGCATCGGGAGCAAAAACAGGGTATTGCACATGCCCTCGCTGCGCTCAGCGCCACAAAGGTGGGTGGAGCACCGAAGCCCCGCCTCGAGCCCGCCCCTGGACACACCCCTACCGTCACCTCACTTAAGGAACCGGCTAGGGACCTGCTCCCCCTGTAGCGGGTCCAAGAACTTCAGTGAGGCATCGCCTGAGTTTCCGCTCTGTCCGTTTCCGTTTCCATTGATCGGGGAAGGCCAAGAACCCGGCCAGCTGATGGCACCCAACCTTGGACAGTCCCCTTCCGGAGCGAGGACCCGGGCACGTCCGAGACTACGGAATGCAACTTTACCGTGGCTGACCAATGCCTACCTGAACCTCGTGTTCCAACATCACCGCATGCTGTAAGTCTGCCTTCCTGGGCCCTGGTTGGGGCAATGCTTTCCCTCTGCTGAAATATCTGCCCTCTCCTTCCGAGAGAGCTCTGTGAGTGCAGAGATCACAGCGGCTGGACCTTCTGCGGTCCCGCATTCTCGTCGTTTCCCTGCGGTCCTGTTCTCTTGCTTTCAGGCTCTTCGGTTCCTCCTCCCTATGCCTCCCCTTCGTCCTTTTAACTAGTCCTGTCCCCTCTTGTGTCTTTAAGGTTTTGTTACTGGGGTCTTCCGTACTTTCGTCTGGTTGCTCCTGCAAGTCTCTGCCAAAACTGTGGGCAGGGTGGAGCATTTAAATTTTGAAATACAAATGCAGCCCACATTGCCTGAGACTCCAGCCTTGTGTTACTTGGAATTTTAAAGGACAAAGAGACTAGAGGCGCTTGCTCTTACTCCTCCGCTTTTGCAGTGTAACTGTTCTGCCTGGGCTCCGGGAGCCTGCAGCTATCTTCTGCTTTTGCAAAGTAACTATTTTGCCTGAACTCAGGAAGAGCCCGTTTCATCTGTAGTGCCCCAGACTGAAGGTGGCGCGGGGGTGGGCAGAGGTGCCCCAGGGGAAGGAGGCCTTTTTACATTCAAGCTGGAAAGCTAGGAAATCCCTGGTTCTATACAAATAGGCTAGTCTGACTTAAGCTGGTGGGTTTACCTCATACAGATCTGTCTTCAGAGTCATCAACAATATAATTCTTTCACTGTACCTAAGGTTACTGAAGGTCAGTTAAGTACACGCTGTTTTTGTTATGAATTTTCCCAACAGGTGTGTAATAATCTGATATGATTAAATTTTTAAGTAAATGGGATGAACACTTGTTGGTTAACTCTAGGGGAATGACTATGTTTCAGAAACATCCATCTAAACAGTCTCTTTACAGGACCTCCATGCTGCTCTACGGGTTAAGAAACCGTCTTGCAATGCGCAGGACCAGAGTTCGACTCCTGGCGAAGGATCTAAGACTGGACGCACCACGCCAAGACTAAGCCTGCGCTGCAACTACCGAGCCCAAGGACCACTAGAGAGGCCGCAACAGAGAAGCCCACACCACGCAGCGACGATCCCCTGTACGGCCAGAAAACCTGCTGCAGCCAAATAAATATTTTAAAAAGCAAAAGTCTCTGTACATATTGGTACTCAAAACTAAATTTACATTAAATATAGGAATTCACTGAATATCCAGGCCACTCAAATATGATAGATAAAATGTTGCAAATATTAACTGCTAAATAAGTCTAAATTTGCCTACTTTTGTGAGACAAACTTAAGCTTGTCTGGTGCTGCTTTGAGACGTTCTCTACCAATTGAGACGTTCTCTACCAATTGATAGAATGCCAATGTAAAAGCTTGTGAGATGTGTGTTTTTAAAAAAAGGAGAGATGGACATACACTTTGTTAGACTATTTCTCAACTGAAGAATAAGGGACTTTTCTTATTGCTACAGAAAAGGACAGGTTTGCAGAAGTAGAACATTGAGAATTTTGTATGGGGTTGGGATTTTCTAAAGTGGAATTAAATCTTATTAGGTAAGTGGATTTATTTTTTTCACCTTAGCTTAAGGAATAATTGCTTCACAGTGACCTATGATTTGATCTGACTGGGTTTTGTACATTTTTGACAGACTTCCCAAACATCAAATTCTAATTAAAGTTCTTTTGACCTCCAGCTAACTTCGCAGTTTAAAGGGCCCCTGGAGTATCCCAAACAGATCCTAATTTAACTGGTACATTAAATTATATGGGAAATGCTGTCCAAACCCACTGTTGCCTGTAAGATAGAGGTTGTCTCCAACTTTATCGCAGCCACCAAACATACGGGGGAAAGGGTCTCAGGTTTTTCTGCTGTCTAGTCTCTCACCTTACTCTATGTCCCCTGTGGGAGCACGCCCACCTCCAGCTCCTGACCCCGGGGCCTTCACCACGCCCAGCTCCCCCAGGAGCTCCTTTCTCCATCTCTCATCTCCCCTTTGCATCAGGCTTCGGCAGCCCCTACCTTATCACAGACTACTCGGCTGGCCACTTCCAAGCAGCCCACGTCCTGGGATTATAGATGCCCACTCTTGAGGAATACACCCCAACATCCACCATAAAGAAAACTGCTAAAAGACAGCCAGCTTATTGACAGCGGACGACCCCCTCAGGGAATGTCCTCCATCGGGAGCCCCTGGTGCAGGGATGGCGGTGGCCAGAGCGGGAGACGCTCGAAACCCCACTAGGTGAGGAGAGACTCCAACCCCACTGACAAAAGCCCCCAGGGAAACGTCTCTGGGATGCCAGGTTTCATTTCTAGAGTGCTCTTGGCTGCAGATGACTCAACATGGGAGGATCCTCTTCTAAGCCAGAAGAAACACCTCTGGAATGTATCCTTAAAAATTAGAAGTGTTAAAAATAGATGGGTGAAAAGGAAAAAAAGAAAAAAACTTTTACTATACACTGCCTGGCCTTTATATAGGCTGGGAGATGGAGAAAAATGTCCTGAAAATCGGTGTCTAAATTACAATATCATCTTGCAACTGGAAATCTTTACTGTCACAAGATAGGAAAATGGACTGAGGTTCTGTATGTCCAAGTCTTCGTGGTCCTTCACCAAAACCCCACTCACCCTAGGTGGTTTCTGGGCATTCGAAGGCACACCTGATGTTTCAGGTCATCTAACATCCCCCAACTCTCAGGGGGAGACCAAGCTTCCCCTGCTTCTCTAGACCCACCTACTTCCCCCGAGGCACCTACTTCCCCCGATGCCTCTGACCAATCCCACACCCCAGCAACTCACAGTGGAACTTCCTACCATCCAAGATCGGGCAAAGTGTGCCCTCCAAGGGAAGTGGCAAACAGCAAAGAGACAGTCAAAGGACATGTGCCCTTCTCGTTAATCTATGTAGTTAGCCCGAGGCAGACTGAGTCAGTTTTCTCAAGACCCTAGTAAGTTTCTCAGAGGATTTCAGGCCCTAATGCTGGCCTTTGATTCTGCTTGGAAGGGTCCCCAAATAGTCTCTATTTGCTGTACCTGCAAGGAAAGACAGAATTTGGGTAGCAATCCAGCGACACGGTGAGCAGCCTGACAATTCATATTTGTATTGCAAACACGAACATTATACTATGTGTGGAGACACAGTTCCAAGTCAGGGGCCCAGCAGGAGTTATAGTTACTGGGAGGGAACAGAAGGCAGGAAGCACCTGATGTGGTCTGCACTGAGAGGGGTGAGAACGTGTGTCCACAAGTCAGTTAACGACAAAAAGGTCAAAGAAGTGACCCAAAAGAGAAAAAGAAAATCCAGCCTTCTTTCAGGGATGGCAGATGGAGGCTTTTAGAAAATCTACTGACACTGATCCACCCACTCCTGACGGTCAGACCCTGCTGGAACATTCTGTCAGCCCTAACATTAGGCGAAACTCCAGAAGTTACAATTCAGCCCACAGACCCCGGTGCCACAATTCCGAAAGGTGGCCCTTGGGGATTCAATAATCCAGACCAAACTGAGGATGGAGAACCTGATGTAAAAACAAGTCAGGGCTCAAACTAAACGGCGTCACAGCTGTCAGCCAGGCCCGGCAACCTCAGGACAACCCAAGGCAAGAAAGGAAGTTTAAGCATCTACCTGGAGATAAAACCAGCAAGCGGGATGGTTCAAATATAAGTCAATCAGCCAATGGGCTCCAAAGTGCCAGAAAGAACCCCCTGGTCCGTGCCCAGTTTACAGACAAACAGGTCACTGAAAGTGGGACTGTCCTCAGTCCCAAAGGGAAAGGGGACTCCCACTCCTGAGACGACCACACTGGACAACTGAGGTGGCCCGGGATGCTGGTGGCCCCACTCCAACAAGACGTGTTTCCCTCAAGGAGCCTCGGCTGGCCCTTGGCATGGCGGGTAAGAAAATTACTTTTTAACTGATACCGGAGCCACTCACTCTGTCCTGATTTCTCAGGCTGGGCCTCTTCCCTCCAAAAGCTGTGCTGTGATGGTGTCTAGGGAAAGCCGCACACTCGTGTCTTCACTGGGCCTCTCCCTTGTCAGCGTTTGATCTCAGATGCCGTCTTAGTTGTGCCTGAGTGTCCCAAACCCCACCTCTGGGCTCTCTTGGAATCTTATTACAGTTAGCAGGCCCTGAGAGGCCCCTTTTCTTGACTCTTACGACAAATCAGTTGGAAGAACAAGGGTTGATTGCCAGCCGTATTCCACACGCAGCAAACCCTCAGTCAGTTCAGTTGCTCAGTTGTGTCCAAGTCTCTGCAACCCTGTGGACTGGGAATCCCTGGGACAGCTATAAATGCTCAACCTTTAAAAATAAGCCTTAAGCCAGTCGCTTATCCTACGAAAAGACAGTGTAACCCATAAAGTTGGAAGCAAAAAAAGGTTTGCAGCCCTTCATAGAGAAATTCTTAAATGAAGGCCTCTTAGCACCCTGTCAGTCCCACGCAATGCCCCTATTCTGCCAGTTACTAAGCTAAACGGGGAATTTGAAGAGTGGAAGACCTTAGGGCAGTAAGCGAGGCAGGGGTCTCTCCACACCCCCTGCGGCCAATCCGTAACAGCACGTCAGCCCAGAGTGCAGAGATGCCAGGTGGTTTCCTGTGTGTGGCCTCAGGGTTGGCTCCGTTTGTCATCTCTGTCTGCCTTCAAGTGGACTAACCCCCAGTCAGGCCAAATGGAACACTATACCTGGACAGTCCTGCCTCAGGAGTTTCAAGATCACCCATATTGTTCGCTCAGACCACAGGAAAAGAACTAAGGGAAATAGACTTAAAAGACGGGGCCATTTGGGAATTCCTTGGTGGTCCGGTGGTTGAGAATCCACCTGCCAACACAGGGGACACGGGTTCCACGCTGTGCGGCAACCAAGCCCAAGGTCTGCACCTAGAGAAGCCATCGGAATGCAACTGGAGAGCAGCCCCACTCGCCGCCACCGGAGCAGCGTCCACACCCAGCAGCGCAGCCCATCACAGATGGAAGGACGCAGCCTTTCCACAGGATGCAGATGACATGTCACTATACAGTCCTGCCACGGAAGCCTCAGATCAGAATTTCACTCAAGTCCTTAATTTCCTTGGGGTCCGCGGCTACAGGATCTCCCGGGGGAAAAAAGGGGAAGAAAAGTACAAATCTCAACGCAACAAGTTAAATATCTGGGATATATTACAAACGCCAGGAGGAGACAGTTCTCTCCAGAGAGAAAACAAGCTTTATGAGGCCTAAGCATCCCAAAGACAAAAAAAAAAAAAAAAAAAAAAGTACCTTTGTACTTTCTTAGGCATGACAGGATTTTGCAGAATCTGGATTCCAGGACTCGGACTAGTGGCCAGACCTGTATATGAGGCCACCAAGGCCCAGAGGCAGACCACTCTTTGGACTGGGGAACAAGGGAGGGCTTTTAACAATACCACAGAGGTCCTCACCAGAGCTCCTGCTCCAGGGCTCACCAACTGAAAAAAACAAAACACAAAACACATTTATCTTAAGTGTAGCTGAGAGCAGGGGGGGCCCTCTGGGGGTCCTAGTATAAAAGCTAGGACAAGTTCCTCAGCCTACAGGCTATTTTCCTGAGCTACATTTCGTGGCCTGGCTGCCTCCGGGTGGTACCTGGCACTGCTTTTTTAGTGGAAGAAGATAACAAGAGTACCTCTGGACAGTCAGTGGAAGTCTAGGTCCCCCATCAAGTACAAGCGACTCACCACTGGCTAACCGGAGGTCACCTTACTAAGGACCGGGCTTGACTGCCTGACTCCTCAGAGCTAACCCTCAAAACCTGCCAGTGCAAATGCTCGCTAGCAACACTGGAGTGAGTGGACAGACGCAAGCCCCAGTCAGCCCGTGCTCTGCACCTCCATGCAGTGTGCCCTGTAAACTCTGTGGACTTTCGCAATAAAGGACCTAGAATTCTAAACAGCGGATCAAAACACTGAACCTACTAACTACTATATTAACAAGCTGACTCGGGTAATTTTTTGGAGGTTATAAATGATGCTGGTTTGTCTAAAACACTCAATCACCTATCTGCTTTCAAGAAAATCGTTTTGTCTTTATTATTCTAAGGGTGTGCTCCCATTTCCTCAGTGCTCTTTAGAATTAGAGGTTTGTAACATTTATACACTTTCCAATTTTCAATATTATCATAAAACAAAAATTAGAAAACAAGGTATAAAAATGTGTGTTCTGCTTTAAAAGAAAACAAAAATCAGTGTTTTATCCAAGGTTTTATCTACTTCAATCTGTACATTCCACTTTCCCTATTTTGGAGATAAAAAATGGGGTTAGAAACTTTAAAATAGTCTACACAGAGCGAAGTGGCTGGGGCTGCACCTACCTGGGGTCACAGCATTGGGAAGCTGAGCCCAGTTTCAGGACAATGACGAGCTGAAAGAGTCAATCTGGTCTGTGTTTCTGGCTGATGAGGACGTCCTCTGAAGAAACACCAAATGCTCTTTGGGCTCACTGACTGCTGCTGGGTTTTGTGTTTGGCTTTTTTTTTTTTTTAAGCAGCAGCAGCAAAACCTTTGCCACCTAACACTTCAGCCCAGAAGGCTGAGCTAACAGCCCTAACTAAGGCCTTATGTTGGGGAAAGGAAAACTTAGAAATACATATACAGACTCAAAATACGCCTACCTTGTTTTACATGTCCATGCAACTCTCCAGAAAGAAATAGGGCTTTTGAATGCAAAAAATTCCCCTGTAGAAGATGGTACTGAGACCTTATATCTCATAAAAGCAGGTCAAAAACCAAACTAGCGATAGCCACCTACTGCCACAGACAACCAAAAGGAAATTTTTCAAATTACCCCGTGGGAACAACAGGGCAGATCAGGAGGCAAATAGAGCAGCTCTGATGTCCAAACCAGGTAAAAACCAACCCCGAGAAAACGCCCCTGCCGGCACAGAAGAGAGGATTCCCTCCGCCAAGGCAGGGGACTCGCGCCCTTGCCCCAGAGCAAACGGGCCCAGGCGCCACCCACCAGGCCCAGGCACCGCCCACCAGGCCCTGGCATCTCGGCAGCCGCCCCGCCCACCTCAAGCAGAGAGAGGCCCTCGCAGCAGCGAAGACCCTACACAGCCAGAGACAAATAGATGAGTTACGAGAATAGAAAGAAAGCAACACTGAGGAAAGCTGCAAGCCACTTGGCTTCAGCAGACAATTAACCACCAAACCTTGCTGTTCACTACGGGCAGGGACACCGAGAAATGGTTTCTCCTAGATTCCACAAGGTGTAAAACACTTTGGAGGTTTTTATTTCCTTGCTAACTCTTCTCTTCAGTCACACTTATTTGGGCCATATTTCCTCGGGTACTCTGTTGTCTTCCCTACTGTTGTAAACCTGAGACTAAGATGCTTCAGTCCAAGGAGACCTGGGACCAACAGGGCCAGACGTCACACTCTAAAAACAGAGAAAGAGGCGCATCTCTGGCGGCCCAGTGGACAGGACTCGGACTCCAGGCTCCAGGCTGGGGGCCCAGGTTCACTCCCAGGTCGGGGAACTGGATCCCACATGGTGGAACTAAGGGTTGCCAAGCTCCAACTACAGAAGATTTCAAATGTCACAACTAAAGATTTCATATGCTACAAGTAAGACACTGCATAGTTAAGATGTTTTTTTAAAGAAAATAGTATATTAATTAAAAAATTAAAGTAAAATAAAAAAATTTTACCAAACTTGTAAAATAGTGAATATAAAAACCAAATAAACAAATGGGACCTAAATAAACATAAAGCTTTCTGCACAGCATAAGAAACCATAAGCAAAACAAAAAGACAACCCTCAGAATGGGAGAATATAATTACAAGTGAAGCAACTAACAAACTATCTCCAAAATATAAAAGCAGTTTGTGCAGCTCAATATCAGAAAAACAAACAATCCAATCAAAAAACAGGCAGAAGATCTAAACAGACATTCCTCCAAAGAAGATATACAGGTGGCCAACAAGCAGGTGAAAAAAAGCTCAACATCGCTCATTATTAGAAAAATGCAAATCAAAACTACATTGAGATATCACCTCAAACCATTCAGAGTGGCAAAAAACCTACAAATAATAAGTGCTGGTGAGGGTTTGGAGAAGAGGGAATCCTCCTGCACAGCTGGTAGGGAGGTAAATTACACAGTCACAAGGGAGAACAGTATGGAGATTTCTTTGAAAACCAGCAATAAAATTCCCATGTAACCCAGCAACCCACTACTAGGCACATACCCTGAGAAAACCACAATTCAAGAACACATATATATCCAAATGGTCACCGCAGCACTATTCCCAGTAGTCAGGACATGGAAGATGGCTAGATGTCCATCAACAGAATAAGGAAGCTGTGGTACGCATCTAAAATGGAATATCACTCAGCCATAAAAAGGAATGGATTTCAGTCAGGAGAACTAAGGTGGATGAACCTAGAGGCTTTTATCAGAGTGAAGTCAAAAAGAGAAAAAACAAATATCGTATACAGATGTATATAAATGGAATCTAGAAAATTGTACTGATGAGCCTATTTTCAGGACAGAAATAGAGGTGTAGACACAGGCAACAGCCTCGAGACAAAGCGGGGGAAGGAGAGGTTGGGATGGACTGAGAGGGCAACACCGAAACACACATTATCATGTGGAAAACAGCCAGCGGGGAGCTGCCGTGTGACATACGAGCTCGGTCCAGTGCTGATCAAAACCCAGCGTGGCGGGACGAGGGCTGGTGAAAGGGGGCTCCAGAGGGAGCAGGCACATTTACAGCTGATTTACGCTGCCGTATGGCCGAAACCAACACAACATTCTAAAGAAATTATCCTCCAATTAAAAATTTAAAAATAACACAGCTTCATAAGAGATATAGCATCATCACCCAGATTTAGGGGCAGAACCACATCCATAAAATTTAGAAAATTTCTTGTGTATTGCCAGCTTATGTTGCCTATAATGTAAATAATATTTTCAACATTAGCCACCAAAAGGATAAATTCCTTATAACTGACTTTGTACTTAATTCTGTCAGATAATTTCCTCTGAAACTTTATGAAGACTACACTGTGGGTAATTTCTGGCAATCTTCATTTTTCAATTGTGGTTTGCTAAAGAGGCCCAATCTGTTGTTTGTTTTGTGTTGCTACCACATTAAATTGATTTAGGGATATACACACACCAAAAAAAAAAAAAAAAAACCAGCAGACCCAACAAAGACATTTCTCCAAACAAGACATGAAGACTGCCAACAAACACATGAAAAGATGCTCGACACCGTTCACTGTTAGGGAAATTCACTTCAGTGAAGTATCATCTCTCAATAATCAAACGACCATCATCCAAAAAAAAAATCTATAAAAAATAAATGCTGGAGAGGATGTGGAGAGAAAGGAACCCTCTAATAATCAAACGGGCCATCATCCAAAAAAAAAAAAATCTACAAACAATAAATGCTGGAGAGGATGTGGAGAAAAAGTAACATTCTTACACTGCTGGCGGGAATGTAAACTGATACAGCCACTGTGGAGAACAGTACAGAGATTCATTTTTGTACACCCATGGCGGATTCGTGGCGATGTATGGCAAAACCAATACAATATTGTAAGGTACTTAGCCTCCAACTAAAATAAATAAATTTATATTTAAAAATAATAAATAATAAGTAAAACTTTTAAAAATAAAAAATTAGGGATAAAACTACCATTTGACCCAGTAATATACTGGTCATACATGCTGAGAAACCCATGATTCAAAAACACACATCTACCCCAATACTCATTGTAGCACTGTTTACAATAGCCAAGACATGGAAGCAACCTAGATATCCATCAACAGATGAATGGAAAAAGGTGTGGTACATATATGTAACGGATTATTACTTGGTCATAAAAAGGAATGAATTAGGCAGTTGAAGTGAGGTGGCTGAATCTAGAGTCTATTATACAGAGTGAAATAAGTCAAGGAAAAATAAATATTGAATATTAATGTATACCTAAGGAATCTAGAAAATGGTACTGATGAACCTATTTGCAGGGCAGGAATAGAGATGCAGAAAACAGACCTGTGGACACAGAGGGCAAAGAAGAGGGTGAATGGAACTGAGGGCAACAGGGAAATGTCTACGTAACCACCTGAGAAAGAGCTAGTGGGAAAGCCCTACCTAACACAGGTGCTCACCTGCTCCTCCGTGAAGCCTCGCGGAGGCGATGCAGGTTCGTGGTGGGAGGCAGGTTCAAGAGGAGGGTTCACTATACATACAGCTACCACTGACTCACACTGTTGTATAGCAGAAACACAACATTGAAAATCAATTATATGTCAAATAAAAATATTAATAAATATTAAAATGCAAAAAACTTTTAAAAATGCAAAAAATTCTTACAAAATAAATATAAAAAATGTTAATGCACTGTCTAAAATAATGAATATAAAAACAAAAAATAAACAAATGGGACTTACTTTAAAAGATTTTGCACAGCAAAGGCAACCACAAACAAAAAGAAAAAACAACCCTCAAAATAAGAGATGATATTTGAAAAACAAAGCAACTGACAAAATATACAAACAGCACATGAAGCTCAACATCAAAAAATAAACAATTCAATCCAAAAATATGCAGAGACCTAAATAGACATCTCTCAAAGAAGACACACAGATGACCAACACACACATGAAAAGATGCTCAACGTTGCTCATTATTAGAGAAATGCAAATGGAAACTATGGGGTATCGTGTCACACCAGCCAGAAAGGCCATCATCAAAAAATCCAGAAACAGTAAGTGCTGGAGAAGGTACAGAGAAAAGGGAGCCCTCTAACACTGCTGGTGACACATGAATTGGTACAGCCGCTACAGAGAACAGTATGGAGGTTCTTTAAAAAACGAAACAGAGACATACCACATGACCCCAATGCCACTACTGGGCATGCTGCTGCTGCTGAGCCGCTTCAGTCGTGTCCGACCCCACAGACGCAGCCCACCAGGCTCCCCCGTCCCTGGGACTCTCCAGGCAAGAACACTGGGGTGGGTTGCCACTGCCTTCTCCAATGCTTGAAAGTGAAACGTGAAAGTGAAGTCACTCAGTCGTGTCCCAGTCTTAGCGACCCCATGGACTGCAGCCCCCCAGGCTCCGCCGTCCCTTGGAGTCTCCAGGCAAGAGTACTGGAGTGGAGTGCCATTGCTTTCTCTGACTTCTAGGCATATACCCTGGGAAAACCATAACTCAGGAAGACACATGGAGGGATTTCCCCGATGGTACAGTGGATAAGAATCTGTCTGCCATTGCAAGGGAAACAGGTTTGATCCCTGGTCTGAGAAGATGCCACGTGCTGCAGGGCAAGGACTCCTGGTGCCACACTGCCTTCTCCAATGCTTGAAAGTGAAACGTGAAAGTGAAGTCACTCAGTCGTGTCCCAGTCTTAGCGACCCCATGGACTGCAGCCCCCCAGGCTCCGCCGTCCCTTGGAGTCTCCAGGCAAGAGTACTGGAGTGGAGTGCCATTGCTTTCTCTGACTTCTAGGCATATACCCTGGGAAAACCATAACTCAGGAAGACACATGGAGGGATTTCCCCGATGGTACAGTGGATAAGAATCTGTCTGCCATTGCAAGGGAAACAGGTTTGATCCCTGGTCTGAGAAGATGCCACGTGCTGCAGGGCAAGGACTCCTGGTGCCACACTCCTGATCTGAGCCAATGCTCCACAAGCGAGCCAGTGCTCCACAGAAGAGCCAGTGCTCCACAGGGGGGCCAGTGCTCCACAGAAAAGTGCTCCACAGGGGAGCCCAGTGCTCCACAGGGGAGCCCAGTGCTCCACAGGGGAGCCAGTGCTCCACAGGAGGGCCTGCGCTCCACAAGAGTCAGTGCTCCACAGGAGTCAGTGCTCCACAGGGGGGCCAGGGCTCCACAAGAGTCAGTGCTCCACAGGGGAGCCAGCGCTCCACAGGGGGGGCGCTGCAGTGAGAAGCCCGGGCGCTGTCCCAAGAGCCCAGCACAGGCCGAACAGAAACCAAAAACAAGACACATGTGCCCCAACGTTCACTGCAGCGCTCTTCACAATAGCTGGGCCATGGAAGCAACCTAGATGTCTATCGACAGATGATCGAATGGGTAAAGAGGATATGACGCAGACACACAATGGCATATTACTCAGCCGTAAAGAGGAACGAATCTGAGTCAGCTGAACTGAGGTGGATGAACCTAGAGCCTGTTTCACAGACTGAAGCAAGTCAGAAGGAAAAAAACAAGTATCATATATGAACACACATACAGAGACTTTAGAAACATGGCACGGTGTGCCTACTCTCAGGGCGTGACTAGAGACACAGACGCAGAGAAGGGCTTGTGGAAAGAGAAGGGGTATGACTGGGAGACCAGCACTGACATACACACACACTTCACCGTGTGTTAAGTGGCAGCTAGCGGGAAGCTGCTGGAGAGCACAGGTGGGGGCTCTGTGAGGACCTAGACAGGTGACACCCAGGGGGCGGCAGGCTCGAGAGGAAGAGGATGTAGGAACACACGTAAAGGATCCATGATGCTGGGCAGTGGAGACTACCAACTCAGTAAAGCAGTTCCATTTCAATAAAAATAGAATAGAAAAACAGAAAAACTTTAACCTCGGTAAAGCAGTTCTATTTCAATAAAAATAGAATAGAGAAACAGAAAAACTTTAACCCTAAGATTAACAAAAATACATATCCAAGCACAATGGCTCCTTGGGAGCGGGGAGGGCCCCCACCTGCTGCCCAGCCAACAGTGAAACCGGAGTCAGCCTGGGCCCGTCCCACCTCGGGTCCTTAGGAGCTGGAGCTGCAGCTCTCCTTTTGGGCCTTTTTTAAAAAAGCCTTTTGGTAAAATTTGTGCCTTTTTGGCTGTAACAGTTCAAAGTGAAGCATCTGACGGCTACTCCAGATTGGACAGGGGGTGGGGAGAGACTGAAGAGGGAGATGACACGCACGTTCACAGCTGAGTCGGGCTGCTGCATGGGAGACCCAGCGCAGCATGGGCATGCAACTACCCTCCAGTCAAAAGCCATTTGTAAATACTGAGTAAAAAGTTAGAGTAAAAACTGTGGATCCACCTTTGTGAACACAGATGGCCAACAAACACAAAAAAGATGCCCAGCATCACTCACTGTTGGAGAACTGCCAATAAAAAGAGCAATGGAGAGTCATATGTGGGTCAGGAAGGCCATTATCAAAAGTCTGCAAACAAAACATTCAGAAGAGGGTGAGGAGAAGAGAGGGCCCTCTCGCACGGCTGGTGAAAATGATATGGCCACAACAGAGAACAGTATGGAGACTTAAAAACCAAGGAAACAGAAAACAAAAAACTACCATAGACCCCATCAACCCCACTACTGAGGATACACCCGAGAAACCAGCAATTTAAAAGCCTCTTAAGCTCCAGGGCTCAGGGCACCATTTCAGTGCAATGGATAGTCACTATCCTGCTGGCAACTCTGCTTTTTATGATAGCATATGCAATCAACCTAGATATCTGTCAACAGATGAGTGGATAAACAAATTATGGTGCGGATACAGAATGGAATATTACTCAGCCATAAAAAGGAACTGTGAGGTCGGACCCTGGGGGCCATGTTGGGCCGCCCCTCCTCTCCCTCCTGCCAGCGAGAAGGTCCTCAATGACAGCACACTTCACCGGTTCCCATGACGAGCCACCCTTCCTCTCCCTCGCCGGTCGGGGGAGTCCCGAACGGAGGGAGACTCCCGGATCCCAGGGAACAAGGACAGCACACTTCGCCACCAAAGCCGCCTCGCCCCAGGTGCACAGAAAAACCTATCGAACGCGCCGCTGCAAACCCGCAACCTATCCAAACCCCTTCCACTAACCTGGCCGTCCCCCGCAGCGTGCATATATAAACAAACTTCTAGCGTAGTCGGGCGCTCAGACTTCCTGAACTTGCCTCCTTCGGGTCTGGGAACCCCGCCCAGGAGCACTCTGTCATTAAAAGCTTGTTAGATAGATACTCTTTTGGTGTCCTGGTCGTCTTTACCTAACAGGAACAAATTTGAGTCAGTTCTAGATAGGTGTATGAACCTAGAGCCTCTGATACAGAGTAAAGCAGGTCAGAAAAACAAGTATCATATATTATCGCTTATGTACAGAATCCAGAAAAATGGTACCGATGAACCCATCTGCAGGGTGGGAACAGAGACCCTGAGGTAAAGAATGGACTTGTAGACACAGTGCAGGAAGCCGAGTGGGAGGAACTGACAGAGGAGCACTGCGACATATATATATCTCACCAGGGGTAAGACGGGCAGCGGGCGGGAAGCCGCGGCAGGGCACAGGGAGCTCAGCCTCGTGCTCCGTGATGACCTAGAGGGGTGGGCTGCGGGCGGTGGTGGATGGGGCAGGTTGGAGGGACATTCAAGAGGGAAGGGATGTACATATAATTCTGTCTGATTCACTGTTTCATGGGAGAAACCAACACAACACCGCAAAACAGTTAACAAAAACTGTCAGAAGAAACATTGTGATTTTAAAAACTAAAGAAAAAGCACTTAAAAAATAAAAAGCTTGACCACCTTTGAAAATAATGAATATAAAGACAAAAATAAACAATTAGGACATATTTAAACTTAAAAGCTTTGGCGCAGCAAAGAAACCACAAACAAAACGAAAAGACAATCCACAGAATGGGAGACAATGTTTGCAAAAACAGCAACTGAACGATTAAGCTCCAGATGATACAAAAAGCTCATGGAGCTTAACTTCAAAAATAAACAATCTGGTCAAAAAATACCTGGAAGACCTAAATAGACATCTCTCCAAAGAATATATACTCTTGGCCAGCAAACATGAAATATGATCAACATCACTCACTGAGCGAGAAATACAAATGAGAAACTCAATGAGGTGCTGCCTCACACGAGTCAGAATGGCTAGTATCAAAAATTTTATCAATAAACGTTGGAGAAGGTGTGAGGAAATGCGTGCCTCTTGGACTATTACCGGGAATGTAAATTGATATAGCAAGTATGGACAACAGTATGGAGATCTGTTAAAGTAGGCATCACATGACCACACCGTACTGTTAGTTGCTCAGCCATGTCCAACTCTTTGCGACCCCACGGACTGTAGATGGCCTGACTCCTCTGTCCGTGGGGTTCTCCAGGCACGAACACCAGAGTGGGTTGCCAAATATGACCACATGAGTCAGTAATCCCACTACTGGGCATACACCCTAAAAAACTATAATTAAAAAACAGACACGCACCCCAAAGTGCACTGCTGCACTGTGTATGATAGCTAGGACATGGAAGCAACCTAGACGCCCACCCACAGGCGAATGGAGAAAGAAGTTGTCTTACATATATGCAACGGAATACTATTCAGCCATAGAAAGGAAGGAATTTGAGTAAGTTCTGAGGGTGGTGGATGAACCTAGAGTCTCTTATGCAGAATGAATTCAGAAAAACAAATATCATATATTGATATATATGAGAATCTAGACAAATGGTATTGATGAATCCATTGGCAGGGCAGGAACAGACACCCAGAGGGACAGTGGACTTGTGGCCAAGGCGGGATGGATGGAGAGCGCAGCACTGAGATAGGAACATTACCACGTGAAAACACACACTTAATGGGAAGCTGCTGTATAACACAGGGGACGCAGCCTGGGGAGCTGTTCCAACCTAGACGGGGGAGGGCAGATGCGCTTCCAGAAGGATGGGATATATGTGCATTTATGGCTGACTCGGTTGTTGTATGATAAAACCAACACAACATCATAAAGGAATTTTACTTCAGTTGAAAGAAATGTTTAAGAAAAAAATTAAAAATCCTGACCCAAAAATGATGAATATAAAAGCAAAAATAAATACTGGAACATTCTTAAAACCTTCTGCACAACAAAGGAAACTCCAGACAACATGAAAAGACAACACTCGGGACGGGGGACAATATCTGAAACAAGGAAACTGACACCAGATTAACTTCCAGAAAATACAAACAGCTCACTGAGTTCAGTTTCAAGAAAAAGTGTGCTGTTCAGATGCGGTCATGTAGGACTCTCTGCGACCCTGGGACTGGAGTACGTCAGGCTTCCCTGTCCTTCACTGTGTCCTGGAGTTTGCTCAACTCGTGTCCAGTGAGTCGGTGATGCCATCCAATCATCTCATCCTCTGTCGCACCTAGAGGAGGACGGGAGTTACAAAGGGTCGCAGTCCCAGTAAAGGTTGTTCAACCGAGAAGTATAGTCCCCCGTTTTCATAACCTCGAAGTCGTAAAAAGGAAGATTACGTATAAGTCCCGACTAGAAGAAATCCTAACTGACTAGACTAGAGGAACGTGTCCAAGGGACTCCCAGGAGTCTTCTCCAACACCACAGTTCAAAGCAAATTACTTGGCACTCAGCCCTCCTTAGTAGACGGCAATGGCACCCCACTCCAGTACTCTTGCCTGGAAACTCCCATGGATGGAGGAGCCTGGTAGGCTGCAGTCCATGGGGTCGCTGAGTCAGACACGACTGAGGGACTTCACTTTCACTTTTCACTTTCATGCATTGGAGAAGGAAATGGCAACCCACTCCAGTGTTCTTGCCTGGAGAATCCCAGGGATGGGGGAGCCTGGTGGGCTGCCGTCTGTGGGGTTGCACAGAGTTAAACACGACTGAAGCGACTTAGCAGCAGCAGCCTTCTTTATAGTCCAACTCTCACATCCATACATGACCACTGGAAAAACCATAGCTTTGACTAGGGCAGACCTAGGTCGACAATGTGATGTCTCTGCCTTTTTTAACATGCTGTCTTGGTTGGTCATAGCTTTTCTTCTAAGGAGCGTCTTAATTTCAGTACTGTAGTCACCATTCACAGTGATTCGGGAGCCCAGGAAAATAAAGTCTGTCACTGTTTCCATTTTTTCCCTATTTGCCATGAGGTGATGTGACTGGATACAATGATCTTAAGTTTTATGAATGCTGAATTTTTAGCCAGCTTTTTATTTCACTCTCTTCTTTTCACCTTCATCAAGAGGCTCTTTAGTTCTTCTTTGCTTTCTGCCATTAGGGTGGTATCATCTGCATATCTGAGGTTACTGATACTTCTTCCAGAAATCTTGATTCCAACCTAAGCTTTACCCAGCTTGTCATTTCACATGATGTACTTTGCATATGAGTTAAACAAGCAGGGTGACAATATACAGCCTTGACATACTCCTTTCCCAATTTGGAACCAGTCACTTATTCCATGTAAGGTTCTGTTGCTTCTTGACCTGTATACAGGTTTCTCAGGAGACAAGTACAGTGGTCTGGTATTCCCATCTTTTTCAGAATTATCCACAGTTGGTTGTGATCCACACAGTCAAAGGCTTTAGTCAATGAAACAAAAGCAGATGTTTTTCTGGAATTCCCTTGCTTTTTCTATGATCCAGTGGATGTTGGAAATTTGATCTTTGGTTCCCCTGCCTTTTCCAAACCCAGCTTGTACATCTGGAAGTTCTCAGTTCAGGTACTGTTGAAGCCTACCTTGAAGGATTTAGAGCACTGCCTTGCTAGCATAAAATGTGCATAATTCTGCAATAGTTTGACATTCTTTGGCACTGCCCTTCTTTAGGACTGGAATGAAAACTGACCGTTTCCGTCCTGTGGCCAGTGCTGAGTTTCCAAGTTTACTGTCATACTGAGTGCAGCACTTTAACAGCATCATCTTTTAGGAACTGAAATAGCTCAGCTGGAATTGCATCACCTCCACAAGCTTTGTTTGTAGTAATACTTCCTAAGGCCCACTTGACTTCACACTCTAGGATGTCTGGCTCTAGGTGAGTAATCACACCATTGTGGTTATCCAGGTCATTAAGACCTTTTTTGTACAGTTTTTCTGTGTATTTTCTGTGTATTCTTGCCACATCTTACTATTTTCTGCTTCTGTTAGGTCCATACTACTCATACATATTGTGCCCATCCCTGCATGGAATGTCCTCTTCAGTTCAGTTGCTCAGTTGTGTCTGACTCTTTGCAACCCCTTGGACCACAGCACACCAGGCGTCCTTGTTCATCACCAACTCGTGGAGTTTACTCAAACTCATGTCCATCGAGTCGTTGATACCATCCAACCGTCTCATCCTCTGTCATCCCCTTCTCTTCCTGCCTTCAATCTTTCCCAGCATCAAGGTCTTTTCAAATGAGTCAGTTCTTTGCATCAGGTAGCCCACAGTACTGGAGTTTCAGCCTCAGCATCAGTCCTTCCAATGAACACCCAGGACTGATCTCCTTTAGGATGGACTGGTTGGATCTCCTTGCAGTCCAGGAGACTGCAACGTCCCTTGTCCCCTTGGTATCTCTAATTTTCTTCAAGATCTCTAGTCTTTCCCATTCTATTGTTTTCTTCTATTTCTTTGCACTCTTCTCTTGAGAAGGCTTTCTTATATCTCCTTGCTATTCTTCGGAACTCTATATTCAGATGGGTACATCCTTCCTTTTCTCTCTTGCTCTTTCTCTATTCTCAGCTATTTGTAAGGCCTCCTCAGATAAACATTTCGCTTTTTTGCATTTTTGATCACTGCCTCCTGAACAAGAACTTCCACCTACAGTCCTTCAAGCACTCTGTTGATCAGATCCAGTCCTTTGAGTCTGCTACTTCCATAATCATAAGAGATTTGATGTAGGTCATAACTGAATGGCCTAGTGGTTTTCCCTAGCTTCTTCTATTTAAGTCTGAATTTTGCAGTAAGGAATTCATGATCTGAACCACAGTCAGCTCAAGAAAAAAGGCAATCTAATACAAAAAAACGGGGGAAGACTAAATGGACCTCTCTCCAAAGAAGAGATACAGATAACCAGCAAACACATGAAAATATGATCAACATCGCTCACTATTAGAGAAATGCAAATGAAAACCTCAATAAGGTATCACTTCATAGGGTCAGAAAGGCCACAACCAAAAATTCGACAAAGAATAAATGCTGGAGAGGGTGCAGAGAAAAGGAACACCCTTGCACTGTGGGTGAGAATGTAAACTGATACAGCCATCATGAACACTGGTATAGACACTGTTAAACAGGTACGGATAAAACTACCATAGGACCAAGTAATCCCACTACTGGGCATATACCCTGAGAAAACAATAATTCAGAAAGACACCTGTATCCCAATTACCTATGGAGCACTATTTCCAATAGACAGGACATGGAAGCAACCTAGATGTATGTCAACACACGGTCAGATAGAGAAGTTGTGCACAGATACACACACCATGGGATACTGAAAGTAGAAGTCGCTCAACCATGTCCGACTCTTTGTGACCCCACGGACTATACAGTCCAAGGAATTCTTCAGGCCAGAATACTGGAGTGGGTAGCCTTTCCCTTCTCCAGGAGATCTTCCCAACCCAGGGATCGCACCCAGGTCTCCCGCACTGCAGACGGATTCTTCACCAGCTGAGCCACAAGGGAAGGCCACCGGGAGATATTACTCAGACATAAGGAACGAATTTGATTCAGTTCCAGGGTCATGGCTGAAACTAGACCTCTCAGACAGAGTGAAGAAGTCAGAAAAACAAATATTGTATTTGGTGCATCTATATGGTATCTAGGAAAATGGTATTGATGAACCTACTTTCAGGGCAGGAATACAGACACGGAAGTAGAGAGGAGGGACTTGTGGACTCAGCAGAGGACGGATTGGGTGGGACAAATTGAGAGCAGCATGGAAATACACACATGGCCATGTGTAAATGCACAGTCATGCACAGTTATGCGAGACAGGGAGCTTATCCTGGTGAGCAGTGGTGACCCAGAGGGGTGGGGGTTGGAGGGACGAAGGTCAGGATGGAGGGGGTCTATGCACATTTTGTATGGCAAAAACCAACACATAATTGTAAAGCAAACATACTCCAGTTAAAGAATTAAATAATTATGAATAATAAAAAAATAACAGTTTTTGACACATTTTCTAAAATAATGAAAATAAAACCAAAACTAAAAAACTTGAACCTAATTAAACTTAAAAGGTTTTGCCTAACAAAGGAAGCTACACACAAAATGGTAAAGACAACACACTCAGAATCAGAGACAATATTTTAAAGGAAGCAACCAACATCCGATTACCTTCTAAAATATACAGTTTCTAGAGCTCAAAGTCAACAAACAAACAATAAAAATCCATTCAAAACACATGCAGAATACCTAAATGGACATCTCTCCAAAGACATACAGATAGGCAACCAACACATGAAATCTCGTTCAACGTTAGTCATTCTTAGAGAAATGCAAATAAAAACTTCAATGAGCTATTACCATACAAGGTCAGAATGGCCATTGACAAAAATTCTATAAACAGTAAATGCTGGAGAGGGTGTGTACAAAAAGGAAACCTGTTGCACTCCTGGAGGAAAAGTAGTGATACACCCATTCTGGAAATACGTATGGAGAGTCCTTAAAAAAAAAAAGAGGATAAAAATACCACATGACCCAGCAAGTCCACTGAGCATCAGTACAGTTCAGTTCAGTCGCTCAGTCATGTCCGACTCTTTGCGACCCCATGAATCGCAGCACGCCAGGCCTCCCTTTCCATCACCAACTCCCAAAGTTCACTCAGACTCACGTCCATCGAGTCAGTGATGCCATCCAGCCACCTCATCCTCGGTCATCCCCTTCTCCTCCTGCCCCCAATCCCTCCCAGCATCAGAGTCTTTTCCAATGAGGCAACTCTTCGCATGAGGTGGCCAAAGTACTGGAGTTTCAGCTTTCGCATCATTCCCTCCAAAGATATCCCAGGGCTGATCTCCTTCAGAGTGGACTGGTTGGATCTCCTTGCAGTCCAAGGGACTCTCAAGAGTCTTCTCCAACACCACAGTTCAAAACCATCAATTCCTCGGTGCTCAGCTTTCTTCACAGTCCAACTCTCACATCCATACATGACCACAGGAAAAACCACAGCCTTGACTAGACGGACCTTCGTCAGCAAAGTAATATCTCTGCTTTTGAATATACTATCTAGGTTGGTCATAAATTTTCTTCCAAGGAGTAAGCATCTTTTAATTTCATGGCTGCAGTCACCATCCAGAGTAATTTTGGAGCCCCCCCCAAAAAAGTCTGACACTGTTTCCACTGTCTCCCCATCTATTTCCCATGAAGTGATGGGACCATATGCCATGATCTTCGTTTTCTGAATGTTGAGCTTTAAGCCAATTTTTTCATTCTCCTCTTTCACTTTAATCAAGAGGCTTTTTAGCTCCTCTTCACTTTCTGCCATAAGGGTGGTGTCATCTGCATATCTGAGGTTATTGATATTTCTCCTAGCAATCTTGATTCCAGCTTGTGTTTCTTCCAGTCCAGCGTTTCTCATGATGTACTCTACATAGAAGTTAAATAAGCAGGGTGACAATATACAGCCTTGATGTACTCCTTTTCCTATTTGGAACCAGTCTGTTGTTCCATGTCCAGTTCTAACTGTTGCTTCCTGACCTGCATACAGGTTTCTCAAGAGGCAGGTCAGGTGGTCTGGTATTCCCATCTATTTCAGAATTTTCCACAGT
>SJYC01083544.1:0-12131 GCA_006408675.1 Madoqua kirkii | reverse complement strand
TGGGCATATACCCTGACAAAACCAAATTCAAAACGACACATAAACCCGTTGTTCTTTGGAGCACCATTTACAATAGCTGGGCATGGAAGCAAGCTAGACGTTATGTCAGAGGATGAACGGATAAAGTTGTGCTACACATACCCAATGGAATATTACTCAGCCATAAAAAGGAACCAATTTTAGTCGGTTTTAAGGTATCGGGTGAACCTAGAGCCTTTTATAGAGAGTGAAGGAAGTCAGTAAGAGAAAAACAAATATTGTATATCCAGGCACATGTAAGGGGTCTAGAAAAATGGAATACAGAGGCAGATGTAGAGAACAGATTTGTGGACACAGTGGGGGAAGGAAAGGGTGGGACCTACTGAAAGAGCAGCAAACAAACATATCCATCAGCAGGTGTAAAACAACCAGTAGGAAGATGATGTAGACCAGAGAGCGCAGCCTGGTGCTCTGTGACAGCTCAGAGACTGGACTGGGGGAGGTGGCAGGGAGAGAGGCGCAAGGGGGAAGGAGGTGTCTATACTTATGACCGGCTCATGCTGTTACAGGGAAGAAACCCACGTGACACTGTAAAGCCATCACAGTCAATTAAAAATCAACTCCAAATACCACACACAAATTTAATAAAAATGGAATAAAAAATTTGAAGCCATCTTCTAAATAATGACTATTAAAACAAAAATAAACAAATGGGACCTAATTAAACTTAAAAGCTCTTGCACAGCAACGGAAAGCACAAACAAAACAAAAAGACCACCCTCAGAATAGGAGACAATACTTGAAAGCTAACTGACACAGGATTAATCTCCAAAACACATTAACAGCTCATGGAGCTCAGTTTCAAAAAAAAGACAAACTAATCAAAATTGGAGAAAGATTTAATGAACGGCTCTCCAAAGACATACAGATGACCAACCAACACACAAAAAGATGATCAACATCACTCAGCTACTATAGCTACAATACCACTATTGAGCATATTATTGAGAAAACATTTTCCAAAAGACACATGTACCTCAATGTTCACTGCAGCACTATTTATAATACCAGGACATGGAAGCAAACTAGTTACCTCTGGACAAATGGATGGATAAAGAAGATGTGCTACATACACACCATGGAATATTACTCAGTCACAAAAAGGAAAAACTTGAGTCAGTTCCAGGGAGGTAGGTGAACCTAGAGCCTGTTATACAAAGTGAAGTTAGAAAAACAAATTAATGCATATATAGAGAGTCTATGAAAATGGCTCTGATGAACTTATACGCAGGGCAGGAATACAGACCCAAAGGTAGAGAATGGACTTTTGGACACATCAGGGCAAGGACAGGGTGGGAAAAATCAAGAATAGCAAGGGAACATAGACATTACCATGTTAAAGAGCATAGGTGGTAGGAAGTTACTGAATAACCCAGGACGCTCAGCCTGCTGGGCTGTCATGATCTAGGCTGGTGGGGACGGGGAGATTCAGATGGGAGGGGATACATGTATATTTAGGGCTCACTCACGTTGTTGTATGGCAGAAACCAACACAACATGTACAGCAATTATACCCCAATCAAAAAATGAGAAAAAATTATGAAAAAAATGACAATTTTTGATCCATCTTCTAAAATAATGAATATACTTAAAAAATAAACAATTCGGACATATTTAATCTTAAGAGCTTTTGCTCAATAAAGGAAATCACAAACAAAACAAAAAAGACAACTCTCAGAATAGGAGACAATCTTTGAAAACTAAGCAACTGACACAGGCTTAACCTTCAAAATATACAAACAGCTCATGAAGCTCAAATAAAAAAATTTAAAAAGCCACTCCATTCAAAAAAAGAAACAAGCAGACACCTAAACACACATCCCCCCAGAGAAGATATACTGATGGGCAACAAACAGATTAAGTGATGCTCAACATCACCCATTATTAGAGAATGCAAATGAAAACTTCAATGAGGTATCACCGACAAGATTAGACTGGCCATCATCAAAAATTCTACAAACAACAAAAGTTGCGGAAAGTGTGGGGAGAAGGGAACCCTCTTGCACTCTTGATGGGAATGTAGGCTGAACAGTCCCCTAAGGATAACAGTATGGAGATTCCCTAAAACCTAGGGATAAAAATACCATATGACTCTGTAATCCCAGTACTGGGCGTACAGTCTGAAAACCGTAATTCAAAACAACACATGTACCCCAATGCTCACTGCAGTACTATGTACAATGTTGAGGACATGGAAGCAACCTAGATGTCTGTTGACAGATGAATGGATAAAGAAGTCGTGCTAAATACACAGAATGGAATATTACTCAGCAATGAGATGGAATGGATTTGAATCAGTTTTAGTCAGGTGGGTGAACCTAGAGCATGTTTTGCAGCGTGAAGCAAGTCAGAAAGAGAAAATGAAATGCTGTATATTAACACTTATGTATCGAATCTAAAAAAATGGAGCTGATGAACCCATTTGCAGAGCAGGAATACAGACACAGATGTGAAGAATGGATTTGTGGACATAGCTGGAGAAAGAAAGGGTGGGACAAACTCAAAGACTAGCACAGGAATGTATATAAAACCACGTGTAAAACAACCGAGCTAGTGAGAAGCTGATGCATAACACAAGGAGCTCAGCCCCATGCTCTTGATGCCCTAGAGAGACTGGACCGGTATAAGGAGGGCCAGGGCAGGCAGAGTTTCAGCAGGGAGAGGATACATGTATACTGATGGTGATTCATACTGTGGTATAGAAGAAACCAACACAATACTGGAGAGCACTTATACTCTAACTAAACATCCATTTTAAATACCCCTAAAAAATTATTAGGGCTTCCCTGGTAGCTCGATTAAAAATAAAATAAAAATTTTGAATGCACCTTCTAAATAATGAATATAAATCCAAAAATATACAAATGGGGCCCAATTAAACTTAAAAGCTTTTGCAGAGAAAAGAAACCATAAACGCAATGAAAAGACAGCCATCAGAATGGGAGACAATATCTGCAAATGCAGTAACTGAGAAAGGATTATTTATCTTTAAGATATATTAATACAAACAGCTCAAGGAGCTCAATTTCAAAAGCCATCCAATCAAAAAATGGCAGACCTCAACAGAGAACTCTTCAAAGAAAACATACAGATGGCCAACAAACACAAGAAAAGATGCTCAACATCGCTCATTATTAAATGAAAACTTCAATGAGATATCATCTCACAAAATCAGAATGGCCACCATCAAAAATTCTACAAAGAATAAATGCTGGAGAGGGTGTGGAGAAAAGGGAACCCTCTTGCACCGTTGGTGGGAATGCAAACTAATACAGCCACTATGGACAACAGTATGGATATTCCTTTAAAAAGTAGGGATAGACTACTATGTTATACACAATCCCATTATAGGGCACAGACCCTGAGAAAATCGTAATTCAAAGACACGTGTATCCCCAAAGTTCAGTGCAGCAGTACTTTCAATAGCCAGGACATGGAAGCAACCTAGATGCTCATTCACAGATGAATGGATGAAGACACTGTGGTGCACATATCCGTTCAGTCGTTCAGTCGTGTCCGACTCTGTGAGCCCACGAACTACAGCATGCAGGCTTCCCTCTCCATCACCAGCTCCTGGAGCTTGCTCAGACTCCTGTCCATCGAGCTGGTGGCACATATATACTGAGGAATAGTACTCAGCCATGCAAAGGAAGAAATAAGTCAGATCTAGTGAGGTAGATGATCCTAAAGCCTGTTCCACACAGTGATGTCAGGAAACAAATATATTTATGCACATGCATGGATTTTTAAAATGGTAGATATGAACCCATTAGCAGGTCAGTAATACAGAGGCAGACACAGAGCACGTTCTTCTGGACGCAGTGGGGAAAGGAGAGGTTGGGGTGAACTGAAAGTAGAATTGAAATACGTGAGTAAAATAGATAGCCATGGGAATTTGCTGTATGAGCCGTGGAAACCGACCTGGCGTTTTCTGACAACCTAGAGGGGTGGGATGGCGTGGAAGGTGCCAAGGAGCTTCAAGAGGGAGGGCATGTACGCATACCTGAGGCTGACCCATGTTGATGTATGGCAGAAACCAACACAGCATTGTAAAGCAATTATCCTCCAATTAAAAAAATACCATCACCCAGCAGTCTCACTACTGGGCATCTACCTTGAGAAAACCGTAATTTAAAAAGCACATGCACCCCAGCGTTCACTGCAGCACCATCTGTGACAGCCAGGGCACGGAAGCAACGGAGACGTCTGTGGGCAGGTGGACGGATAAAGAAGTCTTGGCACACACATACAGTGGAAGGCGACTCAGCCAGAAAAGGGACAGGAGCTGAGTCAGTTTCAGGGAGGCGGGTGGACCTAGAGCCTCTTATACGGAGCAAAGTAAGTCAGAAAGAGAGAGACAAATATCATATATTAACACACACATATGGAGTCCAGAAAAAGGGTCCCGACGAACCCATCTGCAGAGCAGGAACATGGATGCAGACTTGGAGAAGAGACGTGTGGACACAGCAGGGAAAGGACGGGATGGACAGGAAGGTGCACAGAAACACACATGCCATCGCGTGTAGAGCAGCATGGAGCTGCTGTGCAACACGGGGAACGCGGTCGGGAGCCTCTGGGGACCTGGAGGGTGGGATCGGGGTGACACAGAGGTTCAAGAGGCAGGGGGTATATATACTTGTGGGTGACTCGTTGTATGCGGGAACCAACACAACGCCGTAACACAGCTATACGCCAATTAAAATTAAAACGCAAAGAAAAATTATCTTTAAAATGGAAATAAAAAAATTTTGACCCACCTTCTACAATCGGAACCTAATTAAATGTAAAAGCTTTTGCAAAGCAAAGGAAACCACAAACAAAACAAAAAGACAACCCACAGAATGTGAGACAATATTTGCAGACAAAGCAGCTGACAAAGGTTAATTTTCAAAATATACAAACAGCTCACAGAGCACAAAGTCAAAAAAACAAACAATTCAATTAAATAACGACTGGAAGACCTTTATGTAGACATCTCTCCAAAGAAGACATACAGATCACCATCAAACACATGAAAAGATGCTCAACACCACTCATATTAGAGAAATACAAGTCAAAACTATAATGAGGTATGTCACCTCACACAGGTCAGAATGCCCATCTTCAAAAAAATCTACAAAAACAATAAATGCCAAGAGTGGAGAAAAGGGTACCCTCTTACACTGTCGGTGTGAATATAAACTGGTACAGCCACCGTGAAGGGTATGGCGATGTCTTCCATTAAGTTGCTCAGTCGTGTCCCCATGGACTGCAACACGTCAGGCCTCGCTGTCCATCACCAACTCTCGGAGCTTGCTCAAACTCATGTCTATTGAGTCAGTGATGCCTTCCAACCATCTCACCCTCTGTCGTCCCCTTCTCCTCCCTCCCTCAGTCTTTCCCAGCATCAGGGTCTTCTCTAATGAGTCAGCTCTTCGCATCAGGTGGCCAAAGTATTGGAATTTCAGCTTCAGCTTCAGTCCTTCCAATCAACACTCAGGACTGATCTCCTTTAGGATGAACTGGTATCATCTCCTTGCAGTCCAAGGGACTCTCAAGAGTCTTCTCCAACACCACAGCTCAAAAGCATCTATTCTTTGGCATTCAGCTTTCTTTATGGTCCAACCCTCACATCCATACATGACTACTGGAAAACCATAGCCTTGACTAGACAGACTTTTGTTGGCAAAGTAATGTCTCTGCTTTTTAATATGTTGTCATAGCTTTTCTTCCAAGGAGCAAGAGTCTTTAAATTCATGGCTGCAGTCACCATCAGCAGTGATTTCATCAGTATCTAAGGACATCATCAGTGTCTAAGGAGATGTCTTAGACAACAGAAATAAGACTACCATATGTCTCAGCAATCCCACTACTTGGCATATACCCTGCCAAAAACAATTGAAAACGACACACGTGGGACTTTCCTGGTGGTACAGGGGATAAGAAACTGCCTGCCAGTGCAGGCGACACAGGTGTGATCCCTGGCTGGGGAAGAGTCCACATGATCTGGAGCAGCAGGGCCCACAAGCCACTACCACGGAGCCGCTGCTCTAGAGCTGGTGAGCCGCAGCTGCTGACCCTGTGTGCCCGGAGCCTCTGCTCCACAAGAGACGCCACCGAAATGCCAAGCCCACGCTGCGCAACAAAGACTGACCCCACTCACAGCCAACTGGATGGACCCCGCACACCACAAGAGACTCCGTGTGGCCAAAAATATAAAAGAAATTATAAAAAAAGACACATGCACCCCCATGTTCACTGCAGCACTATTTACAATGGCTAGGACATGGAAGCAACCCGGAGGTCCACGGAGGAAAGAATGGATAAAGACAAGTGGTACATTTATACAATGTTACAGTACTCAGCCATAAAAAGTAGCAAACTTGAGTCAGCTGAAATAATGTTTAACCCAGAGCCTGTTTCACAGAGTGAAGTTAGAAATAGCATATATTAATGTATATATTTGGAATCTAGAAAAATGGAACTGATGAAACTACTGCAGGGCCGGAATATAGGCTCAGACGTAGAGAGCAGACTTGTGGACACACGCTGAGGAGGAGACGGGGCAAAGTGCAGGACTAGCGTTGCCCTCCAACACTGCCACGGGGGAAACAGGACGAGCAGGAAGCTGCTGCGCAACACAGGGGCTCAGCCCCGAGCGCTGCGGTGACCTAGGGGTGCGTGCGGGGCTGCGTGCAGGCTTAAGACGGAGGGCACACATGAGCACACACGCCCGACTCTCGATGCGGCACCGCAGAAACGAACACAATACATGAAGCAACTACACTCCGATAAAATTCAGTAAAAATAAACACATGAAAACACGTTAGAGGCCGCATCCCTGCGACTGACACAAACACACATCCGAGCAGAACGGCTCCTTGGCAGGAGGCACATGACCCCTGCGCTCATCACCAGTTAAGCCAGAGGCAGCCTGGTTCTTCCCCTGTCTAGCCCCCAGATAGTCCTCCCTGGACACACCACCACCGTCGCCCCACGAGGGAAACAGCTCGGGGAACCTGTAACTTGATTTTGCTCCATCCTGCAGCCGCAACAAGAGAGCCAGGAAAGCCTCGCCTGAATCTTGTCAACTTCTACTGCTGGGGGAAAGCCGAGAACCCTGGTCCATACTGTCCCTTGTGGTTTCTTTTCCCACTCTTGCCACACCTTTGCCAATCATCCCTTGATTAAAGGCGCCCCAAATGACCCGACTTTCAATGCACCCTCTGGTTCCTGCTGCCACCCTGCCCCACACCAGAGCATGGACCAGTGTGAGTGGCACACAGGAGAAGAGAGCCTGGCTTTACCGCAGCCCAACCGCCCGGCCCGGGCAAGTCACTGCTCTGCGCCTCAGCGTTTATGTCAACACGGTGGAGGCAGGACAAGCAGTCCATACAGGAGCTTGCAGTCTATTCTCAAGAAAAGGACAGGAGCAACAGAGAGCCTGACTGTTTGCCATCTGCTTGGGCAGATGTCCAAAACTGGTGCAGACTCCAAAGTTAAAACAAAAGCAATGACAATTAATAAAGCTAGGGAAACAAAACACTGCAAAAAGAAAAATAAAAAATAATCACCATACTCCGACTCAACTGTGCATAGTGTTCACAGTCACAGTAACTTAACAGTGAATACTGATTTATTTGAAATTCCTATACGACTGTTGGGAGGAGGGAGCTGGCGAGTGGCATACACTGTGGAGTCCCAAGCAAGGCCACAGATGCGAGCCTGGTCATCTCCGGAACTGACTGAGCCCATAGTAACCACTGCCAGATGCACCCAACCCATCAGCTCCCTGATCCCACATTGGCTACAAATACCCACCCTAGCCAGTCACCTAATGTCACCCTTCCAGCAGGAACCGTACCTTGAGACTATAAAGATCGGCTACCAACCCTGCACTGGCTCTCCCGGGTTGGTCAGGGGTCGGCCCTCTGTGCCTGCAGTGCCCTCATTATCTCTGCTCTTTGTTCTTAATAAACTCCTTTCTGAAACACTCTGTCTGGAAATTCTTTTCCAACTCACACTGAACATGCATGTGTTGCGGTGGGGAATGGCAGTGCTGCTGGGACAGCTAAATCCTTGCCTTCTAAAGTAGTAAGTCAATCGATAAAGTCTAAAGCTAAGAAAATAAGAAGGAGCTAACTATGGTATTTATATGGCGGTAAAACACTTCGCTAATCAAATGGTTAGAGTTGAAAAGTAGTTGCTTCTGGGGGGAAGTGGAAGCAGAGTACTAACTCCCATAATGAGCTTTGGAGACCATCACAGCTCACAGGACTGGACTTTGCTGGACTCAGGACCCCTCAGCTCAGTCCCCACCCCACAGCAGAGGATGGCCACATAGCAAAACTGTTTACAAAAAAATCAGGGCAAGTCTGTGTAGGAGCTTCTCGCATCTAGAACTACTATGACAACATTCCACAGGGCTATGTAACGGTTCCTGCTGGAGCAAGCTGCTGCTGCTGTCTACTAAGTCGCTTCAGTCGTGTCCAACTCTGTGCGACCCCATAGACGGCAGCCCACCAGGCTCCTCTGTCCCTGGGATTCTCCAGGCAAGAGTACTGGAGTGGGGTGCCAATGCCTTCTCCACTGGAGCATGGCGGGGGAGGTTAATAACAAAAGGTACCTTCAATTCGCACCTGGGCACTTGAACGCTGGCAGCAACCCCAGAGGGTGGGGTTTTTACATTAAGAAAACATGTCAGGGATCGACCCCAGGCAACCTGCACTGGAAACACCAAGTCTTAGCCACTGGACCACCAGGAAGTTCACACACCCCAACTAAATGTTCCGCGTGCCGCGACAAAGATCGAAGATCCTGCATGCTGCCACTAAGACCAGTGCAGCCAAATAAACAAATGTTTAAAAAAACTCCGAAAAGTAAAATGTCCTTGGTCACATGACCAGTAAGCCACAGATTCCGGGCCGAGCACTGGGCTCCAGTCATTATCAAACTCACCTGGACCCTGCAGCACAGGGCTGAACACAGAACCTGACAAACGCCAGCAGCTGTCAATACTCCCGTCGCATCGTAAGGGCAAGAACACCTGGCAGAGGTGCGGCGGAACTCAGCTGAGACCCTGCGTGCCGCGGCTCCCCACTCACCGGCGCACAGTCCGAGACTCGCTAGCCCAGGGCTGTGCCGGCCACTGGCACTTGGAACGGAGCGACAGCTGAAGTGCGAGGGCAAAGGCCAGTGGAGCTACAAAGAGCAAGTCTGCCAGGCTAACACCTCCATACCAGTGAGACATGGCAGGCCTTTATCACCAGGAACACGGGCTGTTTGGCTCCTGTTTACCTAGAGTATTAAAATACTTGAGCATGCAAGTATGCGCAGGCCTATTCTGACTGGCTGGTCTTTAAAAAAATATACACAGTTATTTATTTGGCTGCCCTGGCTCTTAGTTGCAGCAAGCGGGATCTAGTTCCCTGGCCAAGGATTGAACTCTGGGCCCCCTTCATTGGGAGTACTGAGTTTTAGCCACTGGACTACTAAGAAGTCCCAGAAGTCCCCAGCTGACCACTTAAAACACCAGAGACCTACACAAAAAGCTGAATTTCAGGCTTCTTGACAAGTCAGAGATTCTCCAGGGAGCCCACCTAGCTAAGATGTGGCCAAGCAGTGAGTGGCCCCTGGGGACAGGGCAGTAGTTCACTTCACTGCAGGTCCATCCACACTGGGTCTCTCCCTCGCTGCACCTGTCTGGCTCTGCCCTGGGAATCCTGGTGTGGATGGAAGGATTCAAGTCAGTTATGCTGGAGATCTGGAGCCCATTCAGCCCTAAGACCGACTCTTCCAGGAAGCCCTCATACCAGCTGACCCCACACAAGCAGGTCCAAGTTCCTAGGGGGCAAACACAGCTAGAGGGTAGCTTCTGGCTCTCCTGAACAGCCCTGCACTGAAGAACCCCCCGGAGTGGGGAGGGTGGGGGGACCACCCTCGACAGGGAGCTGCTCTCCAGTCACACTCTGATCCATCCCACACACTCAGGCCCAAAGTTTCTGAAAAACAGCAATTACATTCCCAGCACATCGTGGGGCGGCATGAACAGGCACTCAGTAAATCTATATCTAACACCTGAGAAGCCCAGAGCACTCTCGCTGCCTCAAGGTCCAGTTCAAACCTTTCATTTGCAAGCTTCCCTTCCAATGAATCCCGACTCTGCTGCGGGCGGAAAAGCATCAAGGAGTTGGGGGTGCAGGGGCGAAGTGGGTAACGGGCGGCTGCAGAGCTGACACGGACAGTCCCTTCATTTAAAGGGTGATGAGTCCGGACGTTCCTGGTGGTGCCCTGGTGGAGCAAGGGGCGCGGGCGCCATCCCCGGTCGGGAACAAAGATCCCGCACGCGGCAGCGCGTCTAAGCCGGGGCGCGCACAGCCGGGGGTCCACAACCAGAGAGGCCAGCGCAACGAGTGGCCCCTGCTCGGCTAACAAAAGCAAGCTCCTCCCCCGCCGCCCGCCGCCCGCGGCAACTGCGGAGCAGCACAGCCCAAAATTAATCAAAAAAAAAAAAAAAACGGTGATGAGTCCTTGGAGAACGAAGCACTTTCAGAGCGGACCCTCGCCGGCCTTCGGGAGGGTGTGCCTGGCCGAGCCGGTCCCTCGCCGTCCCGCGCTCCCTCCTCCCCGAGGCGAGAGGAACACTGGGGGAACCGCGCGCGGAGCGTGCAGACACCGCGCTGCACGCCTGGGGGGCCCGGCGCCACACGGCCAGCGGCGGTGACACCCCCAGCGCACCGCCACCTCAGCCCTGGGACGCAGGGGTCCCCGCAGTCGGCGCCCGGAGCCCGCGAGGGCGAGGAGAGCGGGGACGCCGGCGGCTCGGTGGCCCCGGCTGGGCTCCATCCACTCCGCCCCTCTGCCAGCCCGGCCAGGGTCCCCTTCCGCTATGGGACCTGGGGCGGCCGCCCGTCCGCGCACTGGGCCGGGGACACTGGCGCCAGGTCTCCAGCGGGCTCGCAGGGGACTGGTGGGAGCCGGCGGCTCGGACTGACCTGGCGCCCTCGCCCAGCTCCCCGTGCGTGTTGTAGTTCACCGTCATAACCTTCACCGAGTCCTTGAACACCACGTCCCCCTGACTGAGGTACTGCACGGTGCGGCGGATCGGGAAGCGGCCCTTCATGGGCATGGCGGCGGCGGAGTGGGGACCGGACTGCCGGCCACGAGTCCAGCAGCGCGGACAAGCGGCAAGGAATACACCTCCCAGCTCCCCGCCGGCCGCCTCGCCTCGCGCGCAGACTCACGGGAGAGGGAAGGCCGCTCCCGGCGGGCCGCACGCGCGCCGCGGAGCAGCTTGGGACTTGTAGTCCTGGCTGGCGGGGCTCTCCTCAGGTGGCGGCGGCGTGGGCGGGGAGACAAGGCCTCTGCCTTCAGCCTTGGAACTCGGGGAACGTTGAGGTTTTCATGCTCTGCGACTCGGCCCTTGTCCCCTCCGCCAAGGGAAAACATTTTATGTAGACTCAAACACGGTCATTCGGACAGCAGACTTAACGGGAGGAAGTAATTCTGCAGAGCTGAGTTTGAATACCAAGGCGCCCAATAACTTTTCTGTTCAGCCTCAAGGGTGTCACTCACTGTTCCTCACTCAACTTCTCAGGCTTCACCGTGAAGGGTTAGAACTGCGCCGTGTCTAACACTGACTTAAAAACAAACAAACAAACAGAAAACAAAAAACTGACTTGCGAAAGGGGTAAGCAAAGGACTCGAGTATGTATCCACTTCCTAGCTCCATCACTTCCGAGCTCTGGATCTCTGTTTCTTGAAGAGCAAAGGGTGGCTGAGAAGTACTCTTTCTGAAGCACTCTTATTGGTCGAATACGCCAGCTGGTCTTTACTTTTGAAGGACAGTTTTGCCAGATACAGAAATACAGCTTGGGAGTGGGGGGCAACTTCCAACACTTTAAATGTTTCACACCACTCTCATGCATGGTTTCTAAATAGGAGGTGTATAGGTTATGACAGTCATCACCTTTGTCATCACCCACACAGTTCAGTTCAGCACTCCAGTCTGACTCTTTGTGCAACCCCATGAATCGCAGCACACCAGGCCTCCCTGTCCATCTCCAACTCCCGGAGTTCACTAGACTCACGTCCATCGAGTCAGTGATGCC